>JAJKFJ010014445.1:0-11069 GCA_027382625.1 Tetmemena sp. SeJ-2015 | reverse complement strand
TACGATAAATACAGTAAATTGTCCTTATGAATAATTGGAAATATTATGTGAAGTTTATGAATAACGTTATTTAAGAATTTTCAAATCATGAGAGACCTATTTCAGCTCCAAACCTCAAGGTGCAGCGACCTTTCTCGACAAAGACCTTTGGTGGAGGAGGATTCTTTCCTTCGAAAGCTCAGCTCCATGGAAATCAATCCATTGATAAAATTAGCTACTTGGGTAGTATTCATTCTAGTGGGACTGGAGCTGTTCTTAGTTTCTATCATCATTTTTATAATATAATGTTGGATTAGCTCAGACAGGCTCTCTTGGCAATAACTTGCCAGGCAAAGTAAACCCAGGGAAGAGCTTGGCAAATTTGAATTAAGTTCCTGGCTCTGCAATCGGAACAGTAGAGAGGATAGTAAGTGCTCTTCCACAGCCTAAAAGACCAGGCACCACTGCTAAGGCTGCCCCAAAGAAAGATGGTGAAGGTGGATAGCCATTGACCGAAAAGAAGGCTTCTATTATTTTGATAAGTACTTATATATATTTCCACTCTTGCCCAATTGCAGCCAATCCCTGAGAAGAAACTTCCTCAAAACGAAACTAACGAGAGTGCGCTCAGAGGCACTACTTCATGGGCAAACTTCCAGCAGATTCAAAAGAAGTTATCAGTGGGCACTCTGACTACCACGAAGTATCACGAGCGCACTCAAATCTTTGATCAACTTAATGAAAAGGCAAGAGAGTATTCAAGTATCCTACCTCAGTCAAATTATTGCATTCGATATTAAATGAGTGAACTTTTTACATATCTTAAATTTGGTGATACCATGGCCAGCACCCTGACCCTATGAAGGATCCATATGATCGTCGCAAGGTGAAGCAGTTGAACGATATCTCTTTTGAAGAGTCTGAAGAAGGAGAAGAAGAGGAATTTGAGGATGTCAAAAACTTAAAACGCCTGCCCAGAACTGTAATAACCGAAGAGTCCTTGAAGCAATACCTAGGGCCGGAGACTGAAAAAATAAACCTGGAGCATCACTACTGGCTGAAGGATAGCTTCATTGACAAGATTGGAAGAATGGCTCCCAATTTGAAAGATATAAGTCTTAGAAGACTCAAAATTTCGAATAGAGCTTTCTAGGAAATAGTGATGCACTTGCAGCATCTGTAAAATATAGACATTTCAGACTGCCCGAACATCTTTGCAAGTGGACTTCATACTTTGTTCGATAATAACCACTAAATAAGATAGATCTCAATTCATTTATTACATAAGATCATTAGATTAATTGTATGTGAATAATCTAAACTGCAAACAATCCTAGAGCAGTTAACAATGAGGTTGTGAAGAGAATGCAAATTACGAGAATTTAAGTTTCCTAGACATTTCTTATGCAACTGATGTCACAGATGAAGGCTTGAATGCTTTCCAAACCAAAACTCTTCCTAAATGAAAGTAAATGCGATTATATCCATATTAATCTTTTTCCTATAACTTAACTCTACATAAATGGGCTTACTTAGGTAACCAACGAAGGCGTTGCTAACATAATCAAACAATTGAAAATAGATTGTGATCTTTTAAATTCATCAACTGTTGCACTCAAACACTTAAAATATTGGAGGCCGCACTTTTGAATTAGGAGACAATAACTGGAACCTTCTGCTAGGTGCTTTCCCATGCCTTCCATTTAGAAGAGTTAGACTTAACTGGCGACTTAAACATCGGCGATGACTAAATTGGCCAACTTCCCAAAGGAGATGTCAAAAATGAGCAAGGCCAGTCCTAAGTAATAGGCCTGCAAAGACTTAAAATACTCAAGCTCTCAGGTATAGCTAAGTTAAACTAAAACTACTATATTTGAAACAAATTAAGAAGTTAATATATCATCCTATAAGATTATAAAAGAATTCATGAACAAAGTAAAAAAGTTTTCTTAAAATTAAAAAAGCGATATCATTCAATTTCTAACTTTCTCGCTTTAAAAAACAGTTTATCAGATCACACTCTTATCAAACTAGCGAACACTTCTCATGTGCTTGAGCATTTAGAGCTAACAAAATGCGAAGCTCTAACTGAGTATTCGATAGATTAGATCATCAAAAATACTTCCACTCTTAAATTCATAGACCAAAATATATTAACATTACCTATTCATTAAATATTTATGAAAATAATTTAATAAAATTGTTAAGTTTAATTTGAAAATGTCAAAAACCTCTTACTCATTAACCCTGAAAATTACTGCAATTGTCCTTCAAAATTGCTCCTCTATTTTGATAAATGTGATTAACAAATCTCTTTATCAAAATTATTTGTTTAAGAGCCCATCAGATGTAAGTATATATCCAACTCAGCCAACTATCACCAATCTTAATTGATAAACACTCAAAGTCTTTTTAATGAATAAATTTCTCCTTAGGAAAGATATAAAATTGGCTAATTTTGCTTATCTTTCATATTATAGTTACTACTTTTCCAATGCATTTGCAACCTAGTATTTTGCCTTATCATGATGACTATCAAGACTTTGAAGCCGAGTTCTTTTGGATTCTTTACCTCGATAGGATTCGCAATTTCATCCTTTCAAGATATTCCCAGAAAATTCAACTATGGGATGTAATGCGCTGGCGCAAATATAGTTGTTGCGCTTTTTGGACTCTACTCTGTGAAAACAGTCAGTATTCCCATGTAAGAAATAATCTGTTTTGAGGAAATGAAACTTAAAGTTACTTGACCTTCCGCAGATGTGCAGTTCTCTCAACTATCATAGCTGGATACGTTATTCACGGATCTATGCCAATTAACTCACTTCTGTTTCCAGTATTTCTGCTGATGGCTGGTTCCATCATAGCTGGTGTAAGTCAATTCCTATCGTATACATAAGATAGAGAAATTCTAATCAACTTTCAAACTCAAGTCTAATTGTATTAATAGTGGGAAACCTTAGATAGTGACTGGTTTGGATACTTTTTAGTGTGGATGAATAACTTCACTCAATCCTTCCAGACTCAGCATCTTAACATCGCTAAGAGAGTAGCACAAGTCACTCCATTTGGTAAGTTTGAATAAATTTCACCATTTTTAACCTTGAGAATAGATATCAGCTTATTCTTCAGTGGACTGACAATTCTCATTCTCTTGCCATTCACGCTTAACAATGGAGAGTTTTGGCTGATGACTGAGCCTTATTACACTTTACAAGGGACTGAGTTGATTAAATTCTACGTGCATCTCAGCTTGTCGGGTGTGCTAGGAATTTTCCTAACTATGTCTGCTCTTTTGGCCTATCAAGTATGCGAACCACTCACTGTGAACGTCGGAGGCATCATTAAAGATATTTTGTAAGATATAATTATTGTTTTATTTCAAGTTTCTAGTCTCACATAAATTACTTTAATTTCTGAATATCTCCTATAGAATTAATTTTGGTTTACCTAGGATTCATACTATTTTCAGACGCTCACAGATCTCTAATGGTAGCTCTTGGTTTGGGAATTAGCTTTGTGGGTGCTATCATGTATATGTACAGGAATTACTAACTCACTCCAAAAACTACTAAGACAAGTTGAATTCTCTAATTAGAATAATTCCTCTTTCTTAACATTTATTTCTTCTTTCTTCTCACTTATTAAACTGAAAATTATTATATTGATGAAAATAAATATAGACCTGAATAGTATCCCTGCAATCACTCCTTAGGTTCTTGAGAATCTTAAACAGATCAAGCCAGAGCTTTTATTCTTAAATAAGTTTTTAAATATAAAAATATTGCATTATAGATTGCAACAAAAAATGCTTCATAGTTTATTGATACGAGGACTCTATATATCTTATCTATTTAATAAAAATGCAATATCTACATGTAAAATAATATTAGCTGAATTTAATTATGAAAAATGTCATTCTAAAGTTTAAACTTTACTATAATAAGAAGGTATCTGTATTAGGTTGTTGATCCCAAGGATAACATGCTAAGAGTGCCAAGAAGACTCGCGAACGCTAAAATCAAGAAGAAGAAAAAGGGAGGCAAAAAGAAGAAGAAGTGACAACAAACAGTTCATTATAATAAATGCTTTTTCTTCAATATAACTTAAATATCTTAACAAAGTTTAAAGTTCATTACTCTTCATCATCTTTCAGTCTTTTTCATTTGATTTATCTACGATTCATAAATTCATGCTGCTTACAGCGGAAGGAGTAGCAAGTTTCTTGTTGGAATAGTTTGATGGATTTGTTCCTCCGGCGTTGCTGCTCACTCCCCTTTTGTGCTGCTGAGATGCTGCACTAATCGATGCCTTACTATGAAAGCTTAAGTTTTCTCTATTATCTTAATTTGTCTCAATTCTGTCTTACTTCTAAGGGCTCTTAATTAACTAGACAGGATTATTATATCATATGAATAATAATATAAGCACTTATCTTCTTTCTTCTTGGCTAGTTTACTGTGGAAGACTTCATCATAATTTTGAGCTTCTTCAAATGCTACCTTGGGGTATCTGTTGGGTCTCTTCACATCTAGCTGATTTACTTTCTCAAACCAGTCCATCTAAGAGAGGCACTCTTCCTTCTCTGTCTCTATTTGATGCTACGCAGATAGTACGTCTTTTTGAAGCTTCTGCCTTGGCCTTGAGCTTGCCTAAGGGTCGTTAGGTTTCCCGAAATGCTGGGTATTAGCACTGAAAGACTAATGATTTCATTAATAATTCTATACTTAAATTTAAGAGATATTTATTAAAGATTAGCTTCACCAAACTGGTTCTTGAAAGCTCCAAATGCGTTAGCTGTTCTTTGAGATATTGTAGCTCTATAGGCTGTGAAAGGCCTTTTCACTAATCTGCTTTACCCAAGTGCACCACTTCCCAGAGTATGTGACTATCTAAGTTATCCTCCTTACTCTAGATATGGAGTCACCTCTTCATCCTCATTTTCAGCCACTTCACTTATAGCGTTCTACTAATAGCCATGATGATTAGGATTCTTAAGCAAGTCATTGTTACTTAACTCGTTCATAATCTTCACTGAGGCATGAGCTCTGTGATTTACATACTAGCTCAGTTTAGAATTTGGATCTGTCTTCATCGGAGAATGAGTATCGTATAAGTTGGTGATATTTTAAATCGACTGCCCCAACTTCAATTCCCCTGCTTAATCTGTGAAGGGCGTTCCTTGTCTGGAGCTCGAGAACTGCTACCTAGATCTGCTCTGATAGTTATTCATGATTGTCTTGCTAGTAGAGATGATTCCTTAATTACTAGCTTGGAGTAAATTTTTTGGCTATTAATTTTAAGGGATAGGAAAGAGTTCTCTCACAGTGTTGAAGGACCTCTTTGTTTATCCGAAGCTAGGCTTATTGTTCTAGGTGAGATAGGTTGAATGTTTATCATGATCATATTCCTAGCAATTAACCAGAGCCTCTTAATGGTCTGAAGAAAACAAACCTCTAAAGTCTTATTACAGAAAAGGTTTTTGAGGTTCATAAGGTTGCTTAGGCTGCTTCAATTTCTCAAAAGTCTTGTTAGATCTATAGAAGATAGGCTGCACATTTGTGCTAACTCTAAATTCGTTATTCTATTTGCTCTAAGACTTCTTCATCTGGAGTTTTTCATTAGACATTTATTCGTTGAAGTTCTAAGAGAACATCTGTTGTCTGCTTTACTAATCCTCCTCTGTTATGTCTTGATTTTGAAGCTCTTTGAGCATGACTTCATCCTGTTGTATTATCTTTGGCTCTTGAAGCTAGTTTTGTCTGAAAGTTATCTGCCCTTCTGAGGTTACATTCTTCTGGTTTTGTATGGCTAGCAGATTATTGATTTTGTAGAGCCCCCTTTTACTCGAGTGATTTGATGAGTTGTGATTGTAGGCTGAGTATGGCCTTGATTATGGGCCAAATGTACCCACTCCATACTTCACATTTGCCTGCTCAGAGGTTGTCCTAAATTGTTTAGATTGCACGAAAATCTTACTATGGTTTGATGGCTTGATAGTCCTTCTAGATCCCTGCTTTCTGCTCTAATTCAATATTCTTCTCATGTCTGTCGATGAACTTCTGCCTTATTTCCTCTCTATTTTAAATGTGCCACTGCTTCTGCGATTATTCTACTTGCTTCTCAAGCTCGATTTTCTAATGAATGAGTTCAGCAGCCTCTAAAAGTTGCATCAAATTTTTCACCAATAAATCTTACCCTTGTCCTTCTAAATGATATTTGGCCTTAAAATCTTAGAAAGTTGCTTGCTAGGTAGGTAGTTGATAGCGTTCCAGAGTTGCATATTTTACTCTTTCTGTCTACCAGGATCCTTATAGGACTTAGCTCTCTTAGTTGCCAGCTCGTCAAACATTTCTGGCTCTTAGAGAGCGAATTCCCCAACCTTATCAACTTCTCCTTCTTCAAGATGTTGGTTACTCTTGAATTGTAACTGTAAATATCTTAGGTTAAGAAAAATATTCTTGCAGATAAAAAAATATGAAGTAAAAAGAAATTTTCTTCTGATGATCTCAATTAGTTTGCTTACAATTTCTCTCTCATTCTTTCTATTCTGAGTTCTCTCCCTAGATTGGAGTCTTCGTTCCTTGCTGAAGTAAAATTTTTCATAGTCAACTTCCTGTTATTAGGCGAGCACAATTTCTTAATCAGTGTAGTGAGTCTCTATAAAATGCATCAATCTCAAGCTTTAAACTTTTCAATAGTGTTATATTAAGCCAATTAGAGTTTAGTTTTATCTTGACTAAGTCATCTACTTGTTTTTCTTTCTTACTTTAAGGAAATAAATAATATGTCAATGTATGTCTAAAGAGATTAACTTTTGAATTCTTGGTCCTTTTGATGGTAGAAGGAAGCAATCTTCTTGGCAGTTCGATGAGGGTTGTTCCACAGCCCATCTTTGTTGTTAAAGTAGTTTTTATCCTAATTTCAAACTTTATTATCGCTTCAAGGTGAGTAGAAGTAATATATATCCTTCATATTTGGCTGTTAATGGCTTACCTTAGATTGGTGCTAGGGTATCTTGGGCTCTTCCCAAGGTCGGGGAAAGAATTGACCAGTTAAGAACATTTTTATTTTATATTCAACTATCCTAATTTATTATCAATCCTTCTACTATTTTTAAAATCCTCATTCTCACATTAATTATCATTATATGAGTGTGACAAGTAAAAAGAATAATTGAGCTTTATCATAATACTAAGCATTTTTTATTATAGTTTATTTTTAATCTTACATACATAGAAAGTTTCAATTATCAAGCTTTAAATTGTATATTATAATTGAAAATATAATTTTCTCATTTAAAATGATTTAGTCAGGATGAGCTTATCGGAAGATAAGTAGCGACTACAAAGGTTAAATTAAATGAGAGAAAATAAGACGGGTGTAGTAAAATAAGCATATTAAATTAATATCTTCCATGTTAACATCACTTCTTAAATTAATACTCGCCACAGCTAATTTTCAAATCCACTCCAACTAATAAACCATACTAAATTTTATTCTTCCATTCACTATCTTCTAAAATACAAGTTTATATATTGCTCTAATAAAGAAAGATAAGATTTTAATTCTGATATCCAATTCTTAATATAACTAAATAAGCCATGATTATAAATCAATCTGTTTTGATTCTAGTTAAAAATAGAGAATTAATTGTATGATAAATCAGAAAATCTAGACTAAACAAGATTTGAACTAAATTTATTATCTCTGAATAGTATTTTAATAAAATAGACAAATAAATTAGCACGATCGATAATTAGATGAGTAGAAATCCTTCCATTTAGAGACTGCGACTTCAACACCGCAAAGACTCTGCTTTTTCCCAGGATAACACCCCGCCTAAGAAGCTCTCCTCCTCGGCTTTCAAGTCAGATTGGGAGGAGTAAGGTTTAGCTCAGGTTCTTGAGACACTTCAAAATATCCTCGCCGTAAGTGACCTGCTAAATCTCGAAAATCAAGGATATAAATGGTGCTGTTTGTGCAAGCGACTCCCACTTACTATAAATAATGCTTAAACTTGCGTGATTTGCCCTTATTCCTCCAGGTGGCTTAAGTTTATTTTTAGAACGAGGTTTATCACCGCATCCTCTGCTGGACAAATTCAGGCCGAGCATTTAACATTGTAGATAAGGCTGCCTTCATCAAGGATGTACTACCCAAAATTTTTGGCCATCAGAATTTCCCTTCCTTCGTTCGCCAGGTAAGCTTCTTAATCTGCACTCCATTTAAGTATTCCACTCCTTTAAACTTCTTCATAATATTCTCCTTTTCATAAATGCATATGTATTAGTTTAATCGCACTCACATGCTTGATTTGCGAGACTGATGTGGTCCTGATTATTTCGTCGCCATATTATTAAACTGAACTCATTCTGAGCAAATTTATAGATGAAAGGATATGGCTTCAAACAGCTTAAACGCAAAGAGGGCCTCTCTTTCTACCTCAGAGGCTTCCAAAAAACTAAGGCCTCCACTCGCAACAGAGTTAAATCCAACTGCACCAGCCTCTACAGCTTTGAATCCTTCTCTTCAGTCCAGTCTGACTATTCTTATAAAATGCTGTAGTGATGTGTATGCATGTACCTATTCAATAGGGAAAGATGGAAGTGAATATTAGGAGGATGACGAGAGCGAGAATGGTGAAGTCGGGGACGGCTAAGAAGACTGGAGTAGATAGCCAGTCTACTCTCACGATTCAAATTCAGTGGCCTCCAGAAGCAACTCTACCTCTATCAGAATCAGCACTGCTCAAAATAAGATAAAACCTCACCAATAGAAACTAAAAGAAAAATACATAAATATTCAGTCTTCAAAGAGACAATTTAAATCTATCAATTAATTATTCAGCAGCTCTTGTTCCTCTAAGTGGGCCTTTTTTATGGCTAATCTTACTTATTCCGTAATTGGCAATTCTTTTTTAATCGGTCTGATGCTTAAATTAGCAGCAACAGCTACACATTCTAGTTATTTGAATGAATGAGCTAATATCCTCCCAGCAAAAGCTTGCTCACAGACCTCTAAATTTTTACTTTTCTGGTCCTGAGGATGGGTTGGAACTTGCGAAGATAAACGACCCAGTACGAATATAATCACTCTAATAAATTATTTAAGAACATCGCTTCTTATAATCCTTTTGAAACTGCTGATAAATCTTTGATCCTTTTTTCTTGCAATTCAGTACAACAGTTTTTGCACTCTTCAGCAATTTTAATTTCTTCCTCTTGAAGCTTGAGCTCTTGCTTTTATACCTTTATTTAGTCTTTTTGTATATTCACCTTCTTGATTAAATATTTGAGGCAGTCATGTGGCTCCAAGTAATACTTATAGGCCCTTATTTTTAAGCCACATTGGTTTTAACAAGTTATCTTTCGATACTTGCATAGTTAATTAAAATTGCAAGTTGTATTTTAATAATCATAATAGATCTGCAACATGCTCTTTCATGAATTTTCTCTTTAATTGCTCCTTGCATTTTGGACTGACCTCACATTAGAGAATCTGATCAGGGCATTCTTCTCGCTTGTGTTGATCAAAAATATACCGAGTCATCATTTCTTAGCAGAGATCACACTTGACCGGAACAAGCTTGCAAGTTTGGTAGAAATGTTTCTCCTTTTCAAAGAACGGGATACTTTCTTAGCAAAATTCACAATCCTCAGTGTTTTTAGTGCATGCTTTCCTCAAAATATAAAAAAGATCATTCATTAACCAATTTATTTATCAAGTGCGTTTAAAGCTAACCTCTTTGTAAATTGATGAAGATGCAAAATAAAAATAAATCACTTAAACATTAAACAATGCACTTGGGGCAGGATATCACTATAAATTAGCATACTTTTAAATGAGCCTCTTTATCATTTAGCAAATAGCTAGCTTTACAATGGGAGCTGACTTTGCAAACCTCCTTTAAATAAGCGCATTTCCATTAGATGTGAGTCTAATAATCTGGTAGGTTTATCTCTAAAAGGCATCCGCTCTCTCGATTTTCACAATGAACTTTAAAAGTTGAAAGTACTCCTCTCACAAACCTATGACTAGGCTAGAAATTTTAAACCTTGCATCGCATCGGACACATTTTCACACTATTTCTTTGCTTATCTTCATTTTTATCATAAATAATAAATTTTTTAGCTTGAATCTTTGAGCCAATCTGCGATACAGTCTCCACAAAATTATTGTATAAATAGAAAATGCAAATGACTAACTAAAAGCGTCTTAATATGTAAATGTGAATAGTTTTGACACTCCGAACACTCTTTGGGCTCGACAAGGATATGCAGACATATTTGGCAAGTAGTCATCATCTTTTTAAGATCATCTATCTCTCCTCCACCTATCAACTCCTCGTGCGAAAATTTATAGACCTCCTGTTTCTTCCTTTCTTCGTGATTATTTTAAGGTTTTTAAACTACAACATTCCTATTGCCAGCATATTTGTATTCTTCCTCCATATAATATTCATCCCAATCCCAGACATAGTTCTCATCATCCACTTCATAATCATCTGCAAACAAATCCATTTATCGCTCTTAAGATTTTAATTTTGTCTTTTCTGAAGAAAAGTTACTTATACTCATGCCATTTAATGGGAAAATAATTGATTTATATAATAGACACTCTACCTACCTCTTTGAACTCCAGCTCTCTGCAGTAGAATAGTTAAAATGTAAGTTTACCATGTTTTTAAGTGTGAATTTAGTGCACAAATCAAGTGAATAACTACCAATAGGCAAATGCATTAGGTAGCAGTCTCTAAAACTAGAAAGAGATTAAGCGAAAGGCCTACTCCTCCCAAGATCTCATAACTCAAATGACAACGGCAGCTCCTGTACTTCAATTCTTACTAGAGTTATAAACATTATGATATTACAAAAATGAGTGTTTTATCTAATTATGCACAATCTATTAAGCTATAGATCATAGAGTAGTGTGTAAGATTTTCTTGATAATTTATTTTCACCACTGCTCATTATCGCCACCTGCAAGACTCAAAGTAAAATGAACCTGTATAAATATAATGAATAATAATTTATGATGATAAATAATTGAACCACTGAAGATTTTCCAGTTGCAGAGGCATGCTGTGC
>JAJKFJ010014429.1:0-11074 GCA_027382625.1 Tetmemena sp. SeJ-2015 | reverse complement strand
CTGTGAGATATGTTAACTTTTTTTTATTTGATAATCAAGGTCCTTCCTCGATGAGGAACGTGATTAGATAGACTAGGGTATGTATTTAATAGGAAAAAAAAAGCTGTATTTTTAAATTTTAGAATGGTATCTAAATGCAAAATTAATAGATTGATAGAAGATTGTTCCATGTAAATAACTTTATGCAGACTATAAGGAAGAGACCAAATTCTAATCATTTTGGTAAATAAAAATTATCTCCTCATTTATTTTTTGTTTTGGAAAAAGAATCCAGGATAAGCCAACGAAAATAACATCTATAATAAATTCTATTATTCTGAATAAAAGCTTAAATCAAGAAGGCTTAAATATAAGTAAGATCATATTTATGATTTTGATGGATTTAATATATTTAGTAAGTCAATTTAGAAATAAATAGGTTTTTTTATAATCTTAAATAAAATAATTTATTCCCTTTTATTTATTAAAGTAATTGGATTTGAATAAAAAGCTTATAAGTCGCTACAAAATATGAAAATCAAATCGAATTTATGTCCATCTTGATAGATATAAAGGCTTAGGTATTAAAAATACAATATTGTCTCTAATAAACTCTGCTCTATAATAGCTCTATTAATTATAATCATCCCTAATGAACGTCTACTATCATATAGTTTAGGATGGAGAATTTAGAATAAAGGTAGTAGGAAATCAGAGCAATAAAATTTATGGTATCTCAACTTAGTATCATATACTATAGATTTAGTTTGACAACTACAATGCAACAAATTAGTCGTGGTGCTATATTTATTACAATATTTACAAATTTTTTTATTTCATATAAAGTATTTAAAAGAAAAAAAACCTTTAATTGAGCTTCACCTGTTTTTAAGGATAGTGTAAATCTATTATGCTGGAGAAAAGTGAATTGCGTATTAATGAATATAGTTATTGGGAAATAGAATAAATTTAACTTATAATAATATTAATAATTAAGGAATTAAGTGCCCCCGGCATAAATAAGATAGGCCGTGACGTCAATGATATTGCTGTGACGCACTTATCTGACTCACACAAACCTACCAGCCGAATAGGGATATTAAACACGTGGCACCCATCTCACATTCTGAGCAGAAGCCCCCGGCTTCCGCATACCATCCAAAAAAACCTAAAAGGAGAAAAAAAATCGGGTAGCTTCAGACCGGGGTCAAGTCGCTACTCCATAGCGTCTGGCTTCGCTGTCCAGCTGCATGACTGAGTGTTTGCCCTTAGATCTCGTCCCTCCACGCCTACAAGGATTAGGAAGGTGAGTGGAAACCACTCACCTTTGATTATCTCTCCAGTGAGCAGCTCAACCACCTTCCCTAGGGCTTCGGCTGCCTTTATCCCTTGCCTCATTTAAGCACTCACCCACCAGCCAGCGGATTACCAAACCAGAAAGCCTTCAGGGAAAGGGCGACCGGTGCCTAGTGCCGGTCGTGTGCGTCCTGAATTTTAACTTTCTAATTTAATACTTAGAATGAATTTTAATATTTTGATATCAATTGTATTCCGACAAATGCTAAATTACTCCAACAAGGTTAATATTATTAAGCTTATTAGTGCTTCGATGGTCCCGAATGGCGCTTATAGCTGCAGCCTCATGCGCATTAAAACTAAGTTGGCATCCTTCTTCTTTCTTCTTAGAGAGAATAAAGTTCAATAGAAATTTAAATATATAAGAGAAGACTCTCACCACAATGCTACAAAATATGATAATTCAAAAGAATATTTAAGAAATTGAGCTCAAGATTAACTCAAGCTTTAAATATGGACGTGTAGGGAAATATAACTAAAATAAAAGATAATATCTTTTTCTTAAATAAAAAGAGTTCAAAATCTCATGCACGAAAATATTTCAATAAACTTTGAAGTTTCAGCCTATAGACTGATATAGAGGGAGCTGTTACTATAGCTTAATAAAGACTTAGAAGACAGAATAGTGCCTGCATAGAAATATAAGTATTCTAATTTATTTTTAAAATCAGAAGTACTTCAACTGCCACTCTTTAAATCTATTTTTATTTAGTTTATAAATAAATTTAGCTTTCCATTCAAATCTCAGCTGCAATATTCCCTAAATTTCATTTTGAAATAAAAAATTTAGGAAATTGAATTTAACTTTCATAATCACTTTAGACATTAATTTGCTTGTAATCTGAATAGATTTATAAATAAAATACAAGTTTACTTTGAATGAAAAGAGCGAAGCTGGAAGGGCTCATGTCCTGTGTAATCTGCTACGAAATACGCAAATACTCTTACGAGTGTCGGAACTGTTCGTGCTTAGTCTGCCTTAAATTTTAATGACGTAATTTTAATTAATCTGCTCCAAATGCGAGCGCTCAATGCTGGACAAAAAGTGCCCTCATTGCAGAGGAAAGAAACCTCTGTAAAGGAGCAAAGTCTCATAGAGAATAATTAACAATATGGATTGCAGCTGCTATTTATTATAATTTTCTGCCCCTACAAATGCCCCAAAAAGCTATCATAATTTAACTATTATTTATAATAAGTTCTCATAAGTTAAATAAAGCAATAACTTATGGAGAGTTAGAAGAGCACTTAGACAAATGCAAAAAGAAAGTTTTCCAATGTAAATTAGGAAACAAATGCCAATTCAAAGGCAAAAAAGCAGGTTTCCTCAAGCACATGAACAAAGATCTTTAATTCTTATATAAATTTAATTTATAATCACCGTGATGAACTTGTTAAGAATGGAGAAAAGAGAAAAAAATCAAGTGCAAATTTCTCTAGCAACTGTATCCATAGAGAACAAGCCGCACCTATAATCTAAGATTAATAAAAAATATCATTTTAAATATTAATAAATACCTAAATCTAATCTCTACCTCAAACTACGTCGAGAAGATAACACCAAAATAAAATAATTATTTTTAATAGCCATGGAATGTACCTCGAAGATATAAATGAATCACAATTATTAGAAGAAGGCAATAATTTTTTCTTAAAAAATATTCTTAGAATCAAAAGTGATTTCAAAATTATGTTAACGGTGAATTAAGAGTAATATGATCTTGGTCTTCTTTATCAGTAAGCGTGGCTGTTTTATTTTAATATTATTCTAAATAGAATTTTAATGATATCGGAAATTAATTTATAATAAAAAAAATAATTTTTTACTGGGTTATCTAATAATCTACAGATAGGGGATTGTTTTAGCCATTTCAGCAGCTATTATGTTGCAACTCCCTATATAATAATTTATCAAAATCCCGATTTAATTAATTCTAAGTTATTACTTCTGATAAAAGTGACTTCATCCATACCTTAGAGTAAAAATGAAACTGAAATAGAATGTGTAGTTTTTTTTTGTGGAGTAATTTAGAGTAGAATGGCTAGCTTGATTATAAGTAAATTAATTGAACACAACTTATTTTCCCATTCTTATAATATTATGGTGTTTCTAATATTCCGAAATACTTAGTCATTATTAAAGTGGTGTGTCTTCTCCATTTTAGATTGTCATGAATAAATAGATATTACAGTTTATAATTATTTTTGTCACTTATTTGTTTTTACTATATCCTCACGGTGTTACTCCTTAATTCAGTTTAAATTCTTATTTTTATTTTAGATATCAATAAAAAATTATCTAGAATTAAACTGTCTAAAATAGAAGCCATGCAATACTGCGAGAGAAGATCAAATATTACTCTTTCAAGCTGTGAATTGAATTTTAACTTAACCTTTAATTCTAAGAATAATTACTTTTTTCATTCTAAAAGGAAATTCAGTTAGGAGGGTATCAAGGGGTAGACCACCATCATCTAATATAATAGGCTTTGATCCTAATCCTAGATCTTTCCAATCACTTCGTCTCTCAAATAATAAAAAAATAAATTTGCTAATAAGTTCAATTTATTATAATAGTCACCCTTTTATATTCGCTCCATCTAGACAAAATTAACAATGAGATTATAAGCTGCAAAAGAAGGAGTCAACATTATAAGGATAAAATATTTCTTAATTTAATTTAAAATTTTAAAGAACAATAATAGAGATTTTAAGCCTGCCTTTTTATTTTTCTATAAATATTCTAACTCATTTGCTTCATTTCTTTTCCTAATTTTCTTTATAATAAGCATATTCTCATTAATTAATGAACCATTTAGAAGCAGAAATGTGCATTAAATTTCTGTAATATTTTATTATCATTAAAGTATAATTAATGCAGAATTAATTACATTTCTGCTATAATAGCCTCTTCCCTTGTAGAGCTATTTGAAATTATCTCCTGACTCATTGTTCTCAGCCGAAGGATTTATTTTAAGCTAAGATAGATGAAGAATCTTTAAAGCTAAAATTTATGACGGCTAGACTTTACTTAATGCGTTTATTGATCAATAATTAAACTCATAATTTAAAAGATGAGTTCAGGATTTATAATTTCTAAGAAATAATTTATATATTCAATTTGTATTATGTATCCAAATCCTTAATAATCTGAAATTATAATAAATAATATTTTTAATCTTCAAAGCATTTTTTAATAAAGATTTATGATGAATGTAAAGTTTTGAAATTATTAAGTTCTTGAGAAGATTTTTAGCGATCCCTTCTTATAAATATCAAGAATTTATTAAATCAAAATTCTTGTTTAATTTAGTCAAAAAAACGGACAGTCAAATTTGAATATAGGAGTTACACTGTTTAATTAAATAAAAAATAAGAAAACAAAGTAATAATCAAGCAACCTATGAAACCTAACATTCAGTTATCTGAGATAGAGGAAGCACTTAAAGGTATAAAATTCAGAGAATATGAGACAGACGTCAAGGTCACCTTCCTAGAAGACTTTAGATTGCCTGTTTAGGGTTAAAATTTAGCATGATTATAAGTATTAATAAAGAAATTAATTATACACAACTTATTTTCACTTTCTTATCATATTATGGGATTTTGGGGTTTTGATTCTCTTATATTATAGTTGAGAATGAAATAAAAATATTTGTTTGATCAAAATAATAAATGATTGTTGCAATTAATGGTAGTTCAAATAGGGTGCGTGATCCTTTATTTTAGGCTTGTTTTATAGTCAATCAAAAATTAGCATTTAAATTGATGATAAAAATTTATTTTGATTGTATTTAATTAGCACTGTTTCAAGAAATTCTATATTTTAATTTCTTGATCATCATTTCATTGATATGAAAGGACAAGTTTGGCCACAGCAAAAGGGAATTGTCTTTGAGACAGTATCTAGTTATTGGATCTCAGTACTAACACAAAAATCCATAGTTTTTGCAATCTTCTCAATTAATTTTACAATCAAAAGTCTGCTACTGCCTTTTGTGATCTAGATGTTTCTTTGTTCGAATAGTTTATATGGCTTCACCAAATTTAGTATTGAGGGTCCTATAAGGACCTAAGGAAATGCGTTTTTATGTTGCCTGCTTTGAGGACTGTAAAATAGTTGAGAGAAGAAGTGTCAGCAATTAGAGAAAAGGGTTCAGGATTTGCTGTAAGAGTGTAGGTGATATCGTTCTTTATAGGACCCTCAATACTAAATTTGTTGACGCCATCTAAACTATTGGAACACAGAAACATCGATACCACAAAAGACAGCAACAGACTTTAGATTCCCACATCTTTTGAGAAGATTGCAAAAACTATGGATTTTGTGTTACTACTGATATCCAATAACTAGATACGGTCTCAAAGACCTTTCACTTTAGCTGTGGCCAAATTTGTCTTTTCTTATCTATCATCTGATAGACTGGAAATTAAAATATAGAATTGTTTGAAACAGTTCTAATTAAATACAATGACAATAAATTTTTCAATCAATGATAATTGTAGGTTCTTCTTTAATTATTAATAACGCACTTTTCTCTAGTAAGAATATATTTGAACACTCTTCATAAATATTAAATCTTTATTGAGTTAATTATACATTATTTATAATGGAGTGAAACTTTTCTCCGGCACCAAAAGTATCAATAAGTTTCTGAAGGAGGACTTTCCATAATATCTATCAAATTACCTGCTCTGTCTCCATTCTCTGCTGTCTTTCTAAGTAATTTTTTTAAAGATTGGCCTAATAATTTAAAATAAGATCTTTTAGCCGGCATGAGAGCGTGCAATATATATCATTTTACTTTTTCTATTGTGATAAATCTAATCTAAATCATTTATAGGAGTCTTAAAAAGGCTGTACGGAGAAAGATATGGAAAACCTTGACTTCTCGGAGTAAAAATTTCACTTCAAATAAATTTTTAGATATAATAGGAATTTTGTGTGAGAGCTTTGTGAAAAAGCTTATAAAATAATTATTTAAAGCTATATCTGGTCTGTAATAGAATATCGCTTTGGATCCAAGTTTATCTGGATTCTAAACTAAATTTAGTGGAATAAGTAATAATATTTTATGCATAAATTTTGTGATTAGTTTAACCATCGTAACTCCTATAAATTATGAAAATTTTAGAATAAATGGAATATATTTTTTCTTAAGTCAAATAGTTAGTTACCTTATTGTAAGATTAAATAAAAAATAGATTAAGAGCATTTAGGACTATTAGTTAATTTGAGAGAGTATCTGCATAGTTGAAAATAATATTATTATTGACTGTATCTCCTTTGAGAAGTAGATGAAAATTTTATTTGTCTACAGGTAGATAATTGTAAAGCTCAATGATGGCTGAGTTAATTTTTTTGAAGGGATAATTTTATGATCCCAGTTCCAGTTCTTTTAAAGAACCTGAGTCCACATAAATTTTAAGGTAATCATATATGGATATGCTATATAATTCGACATATTTTACAAATAAGCCCCTTATTTTATTGTCTAAAAGGGTTAGGTTTGTGGAATATATTCCTACATCTGCAATATCTTATCTTTTAGGGAGCAGAAATAGAGCTTCCCCTTTTTATAACTATTGTCCATTTTTAAGAAAGAAATGTTGAAAGGCTTTTTTATACATAATAATGTTCATGATGGCCAAAACTATTTTACTTCAAAAAATAAAATTATGCTAGATAAGAATAGGAAGCTTCTTTTTAGATACTACTAAGATAATAATTTACTCTGATCATCAATATACTAGAAGTCAATATAACTTTCTGTTTTAAAAAATAAAAATTATAGGAAAAATGATTATGTAAATAGTTGTAGAATTTGTAGAAATAAACTCTGACAAAGTGAGAATATATTTTGAAGTATGCATAAAATATTATGGCTAAGAATTGCAATGCTGATAGTGTTCTATTATTTACTATAAGGATAAAAAGTTATGATTTTAAACTTTTGCCTCGATGTAAAATTGATGTCACCACTATTCAGTGAATCAATTACTTCCAGATTTACTTCAGAAAGTTATAACAAATTATGAAAGAAGTACGAGAACACTTCTTCTCTTTTGGTAGAATTGAAGCAGTAGAAGAGTGAAGTCTACTAAAAAAACGATAAAGATATAGTAATAAGAGCAAAAAGAAGTTATGAGTTTATGATATACAAAAATCCTTCACCATTAATTAAATTTTAAATTTGGATTGTATTGGGATAGTTATAATCTTAGAATTTTAGAGAAAAATAGATTGAGGAACTTCAATCATAACAGATGATAGGAGATCATATCATAACAAAAAAGAAAAATATCTAGACATATTGTATAAATATATCTCTTCGAGGTTTAAGGATCAAGATCTAATATATAAGATTAATAGGGTAAGCCAGGCATTTTCTTTGAAGATAAACTATATAAATGCGAAGAAATTATTTGTAGAAATAGCAATCAAAATATAATTAAATCTCTTAGTATAGATAAGAAGAAGATATTTAATGAAAAATTTGCGATGATATTTTAAAGTAAAGTAAAGTAAAATTTAGGGAATATAAATAATAATCAATTTAAAAACCAGCACTTATTACAGTACTAGTTAATAAATCGTATTACTATCCTATGTAAGATGGCTTTATATTAAGGTTTATAGGGATACTTTCAATCCAGTAGGCAACCACTAGCATTAAAATTTCCTATACTTGCTGGGATCTGTCTCCTTGTTTGCTCTGCTTCCAGCTTGCGATGATATTTTAATACTCAAATATTACTCATTTGTAACTAATTTCTGCTTTATTGGAAGATTTTTTATTTAAAAAAAGGATGAAGAGCTTTCTCCACCTTTTATCTTTCTTCCAAAATCTGATCTGTATCTAAAAATTAGAATTAAAATTCTAGTCTCGATCTAAATCATATCAATTGAGCATGCTGAAATGCATTCTAGAGTTTCTAAATTTAAGTAATCGTTGTAATTTTCGCAAAGTAAGCTTTAAATTGTTAATATAATTTGATTTTTTGATAAGCATTTATTCTACGAATAGCACAAGTTGAAAATAAATTTACATAAATTTTATTGTCATCATTAGCCCCGCAAAAAAAATTATAAAGCAACTGCAAGCTGAAAATATATAAAATTACATCCCAAATGTAGAAATAAAATAAAAAGTAATAAATAAGAAGACAGTTATCGCCTTACATTAGCATGTATTTGTTGAAGAGTTAAAATACTAGGAGTTGCTACATTTTTTTATTTGAATTACAATAGGAGCATTAAGAATTGATGAGGACCATGTTAGGGTTTGCACAGCTTTAACAATTGGTCTTGCTAAGACATTAGCCACAACCTAAGTCAGAGCAGCCTAAACCAATTAAAATACTTAAACTACCTTAACAACTAGAAGTAGTCACATCAAAATAAAGTAAAATATTACTTGCCTATATTTAAATCTATTTTAAAGGAATTTACTGAGATGTCAGGGTACATTGTGAGTCTAAATTTCAGGACTTTATATCGTATTATTTTTACAGTCCGAAAATAGGAGATAGCTAAAATGATTGCGACTGAGATATGCAAAGTTGAGACTTAAGAGTTTAGGATTTTCATTTGAAATAAATTTAAGTTATAAATGTTATTAAGTTATTCAGCTTTATTCTTCATCTGTTCACAGTAAGAGCATAAGATATATTAATCAGCTTAAACTTATTATACCTAAGAATCTAAAAGAAAATCGTGAAACCTTAGAGAAATACAGTCTAATTGTACATGATCGAATGCAATGGTGGAAGTGAATAAATTAGATACAAGCTTTGAATATATTTGCTGACTCATTGGAATAGCGGTGTAGTACTATCTCTCAGTACCTGCTGTCTGAAGTAGCCTTTTTTTCTTGCCCTTGTTCAATCTGACTATGAAGTAGTAACTGAGCCAATTATGAACTTCTATTTTGACAGTGCCAACTCTTTGTCCATCACTGTGCGATACATGAGCTCTCGATAAACATCTGTTGATGAGTTCTAAATCGGTGGTTGATGCTCTCAAGATACCCTATGAGTATTCTCAACTGCAAGGTTTTCTCTTACTAATGGCTGAAGTCTTTAATTGAGGCATCCTTCTCTTGATCCAAGAAATTATCTCAATGTCTGAAATGAAGCAAACTTTCAATGGCGAAGTGAGTAGAGAGCTCTGGAACTGATCGCATTGGTTTTCTCGAAGGTCATGTTGCATTAGGCTCCATTATCATAAGTCTGTAGAATAAAAGTTTATATAAGTGAGATTAACCCCTCATTGTATTCGATCATGTACTATAAGAAATTAAGAAGAAGCTAGAGATCAGAATTGAAGTGAAATATATTAACTTATCATATATTTAAATTTCTTAATTTTTAATGTCTGTTGACACTCTACCATCTCCACATATCTCAGTTCAAGTGTCTTTAAGTGCTGGCTCAACTGTTTCTCGTAAGCATGAGTGAAAGTAGGGTGTCTGTTTGTCTCCACTCGAGTGGAACTCTGGTATTTCAGTTGCTTGGTTGAAATTGAAAAGCTCTTGAACATTTTTGACACTTTGCACTTTGAGTGAGTTTTCTAACTTATCTGATAATCAACATACTCTCCGATATCCTTTTCATTAAACAGAATGGAAAAGTTCCTTTCCTTCCACTAGATTGGAGACAAACAAAACAGGCACCCTAATTTCACTCATGCTTTCAAGAAACAGTTAAAGCAGCACTTAAAGGTACTTGAACTGATATATTTGGGGATGGTAGAAAGTCAACAGACATTAAAAATTAAGAAATTTAAATATATGATAAGTTAATATTATCCGTTCAGCCCCAATTTATCAAAAACTTTTCAGTTTGTTTCTGTAAGGCTTGGACGAACGAGGACGAAGCACTTGCCATCTGTGTTAAAACTTGGTACTATAAGCGGTCCTTGTCGGCCGAGTATTGCTAGAAAAATGTCAAAAAAAGGTAATTTTACTTTATTAAATCCCACAATTGTAGGGTAATTCATGCATTTAAACATGACTATCATGGATGAATTTGAAGCCACTTCTCTAAAGTTCAGTAAAAAGACTAAGAACAGTGGCTACTTACTGGAGAAGCTGGCTTCCTAGCCAGTAGTAGAAAATCGGGGCTGAACGTATTATATATATACATCACTTCAACTCTGATCACTAGCTTCTTCTTATTTTTTCTTAGACTGTATTTCTCTAATTTTTCAGGATTTTCTTTTAGATTCTTAGGTATAATAAGTGCATTATCTTAGACTTTCGTTATTATTTAGTTCCTCATATATCCCACTACTAATTTTGAATTAATAAGATCTCAATAATTTTCAAGTTATGATTTTATGATTTTTATTTTTTACTAGTTAAAAGAATATAATTTGTAATATCATTTATTAAAAAAATTAAAACTTAGAAAATAAAAATATATTTTAAACACTGACTTTGTGAATTTTTAATTATTTAATCTAGAAATTAATAAAAATAAAAAGCAAATGGAACTAAATATGACTCTAAAATATTTATCAAACTCTAATAAATCCCATAGCATGATAAGAAAGTGAGAATAAGTTAAGTATAAATAATTATTTTGCTTATTAATTACTTGAGAGTGGCGCACTATACTCTCACATTTGAAAGTTGCTTTGCAGATGAGAAAGTTAGGAGTTGCAGCTGTTCCTCATCGCACTTCTAAGTTTCAAGATGTGCACATCAATTATTTGATTGATCCTCAAACTCTTCGC
>JAJKFJ010014423.1:0-11076 GCA_027382625.1 Tetmemena sp. SeJ-2015 | reverse complement strand
CTACTAGTGTGAAAGTGAAGATGATGCAATATAATTCAAGACATTGTAAGATAGACAAGGTATCAGAACCTTTGAAAAAGTTAGTAAACAAAGTAATAATCAAGCAACCTATGAAACCTAACACTCAATTATCTGAGATAGAGGAAGCACTTAATGGTATAAAATTCAGAGAATATGAGATAAACATCAAGGTAACTTTCCTTGAAGATTTAACACTTAATGTTTTGTGTTACAATTTATTTCAGCATGATTAATAAGTATTTATATTGAAATTAATTTTAAACAACTTACTTTAACTTTCTTATAATATAATATGGCTTTTGGGATTTTATTTGCTGAAGTTGACACCTTTCCTCTTAATCTTTCCAATCCGTTCATACATATTTATGCTGCCTCAAAAAATGATTTTGAGGTTGGATGAGTATATTTTACGTTAAAAAAATATAGCAAAAAGATTCTCAATTCCATTGATTTCTAATTTAATAAAAGATATTGCCATCAGAGTCAACGAGAATATTTCCAGGTTTCAAATCTATAAAGTAAATATAATTTATCTCTATGAATGATTTTGTTATCGTGAAGATGCTTAATACCTAAGATGATTTATTTAGTACAATTTACGATGCTTTTCTCTGAGAAATTTTTTTCCTCCTTTAATTTTTAAAGTAGATCGATCAGAGTTCCTCCTTCAGCAAAATCCATGACTAGCGCAACTTATCCTTCAAACAGGAATGCTTCATTAAATATAATTTGAATCTTATTAGAGCATAGAGGAAGTTTAAATTCAATTCAATTTAAAATAAAAAATATAAATTCAAGAATCATTATAGTAGACCATTTTTGGCAGAGTGTGAAGGACTTCTCGTACTTAAGAGAATATAAATTTCTAGGAAGAGTAAAATTACGAGTCTTTGAAATAATTAGCTGGGAAGTTTTATAGATTAATGAATAAAAGAAAAATAAACTAATAAACTGAAAAAGATGAAAATAAGTGAATTGTAATAAGTTTTGAATAGATTTTGTATTTTGAAAGTCAAGATAAGTTCTGTTTAAATTAGTGGTGTACGTTAAATTTTAACCAAATCCTATAAATCTGATAAATTTTATAAAACCATGTAAAAACTCAAAAAATGCTATCTTAAATTTTTAGGAAAATGACCTTGACGTCTGTATCATATTCTCTGAATTTTAAACATTTATTTGAGTGCTTCCTCTATCTCAGATAACTGAGAGTTAGGATTCATTGGTTGCTTGATTATTACATTCTAACTTTTTCATAGGTTCTGATTCCTTGTCATCTTGAAATTTATTCACTTTCACACAAGTAGTATTCCTCTGGTTTCATATCGCATTCAAGTATGATTGCTGATTCAATGTTTATCATGATGTTCTCTGGCTTGAGATCTCTGAATCCCAACTCATGCAACTCCATCACTCCTCTAACGAGGTCAGTGAGAATAGCAGTAAGCTAGTACTTGTTGAACCTCGCACTGAGAAATTCTCTTAGTCTCCCATTTACGAAGGCGAATGGCGATGTAATCATGATCAATAAGAACACCAGCAATGTTTTGCAATATGATATAATTTTTAAAACTAAAATCGATTATTAGTTAGTTAATAAAGATAGGTTGATACATTTTGACACATGAAATTGCTGAATTATCAGTAGCTGCATCTTGTTCGATAACCATTTAAAAATTTATTTCAGTTTCTTCAGTTAATATCTCAATAGGATATCTCAGCATTGAAATATTTTTACTTCAATTTAAAATTATATTATACCAGTTTTAAGAGAACTTTGTCACTTATATTTTTGCAATGAGAGCTATTTAAAAATACAAAGAAATCAAATATCATATAATTTTTTTTTCTTCTCTTTCTAACGGGTCTTAATTAGAAATGAGATGCATCACGCTTTACTCTTCTAAAATACTTCTTTTTTTAATTCAATAATTAATGATATATTCTTAGAATTTTGAGCTAAATTTATTAGTCACCTAGCAAATTTTAGAAATAGAACAACAATTATTTTTTCGAATAAAGTACTGAGAATATCTAAAAATAAACTGTTTAAAGCCACTTATAAAACCTTCTTTAAAATTAATTTAAATATTTTCAAGCTAAAAAAATTATCTTAT
This sequence comes from Tetmemena sp. SeJ-2015, assembly GCA_027382625.1. NCBI lineage: Eukaryota > Ciliophora > Spirotrichea > Sporadotrichida > Oxytrichidae > Tetmemena > Tetmemena sp. SeJ-2015. Next base: position 8,938 of record JAJKFJ010014423.1, on the reverse strand, counting down.
TCTTCCTGACTTTAATTGCAGCAACATTTATTTTAAATTTTGAAGATCATTATGTCATATAATATTTGTTATTATCATGAAACTAAACTATGTTCTTATGAGGAGGTATGTTAGTGACCATTAAAACTTCATTAGCAGTAAATCTGTCGTCAATTTTGATCAGCTTGATCGCTCTGCTATTCCCATTCTCATCATTTACACGATAAACAATTCCGAAACTTCCTTCACTTATCTATTTACATACTTTATAAGCTTTGAACAAATTTTTCTCAGGTAGATTAACTATACTTTTTTTTAGATATAAAAAGTTTACTTTATTTCAAATTGCTGTCTTCGTTATTTATTTATTCTACCATTTTTCTAAACGAAAAAAGCTATAAACTAAATTTAATATTATTTACTTATTCTATTCATTATGGGTCAAATAAATTAATTTTTCAATTTTGCAAAATTATATGAAATTAAATAAAGATTAGATAATTGATTCTACAAGACTGGATTATTAATTTATCTATTTAAACTCTAGCATACTAATCTAAAATATAATACTCTATTTCTCATCAATCGTTTAATTCATAACTATAAATTGACACTCATACCTTAAAGTAGTGGAAAAGTGACCTTCTTAGCCAAAGGGAGCACTCCCAAAGGAATGGGTCTAAACCATTGGCGATCTTTCACATGTACATCTACTCCAGATATCTTTGGAATTCCAATCCTTTCCTTATATGGCTCTCATCTTAAGCCAAGAGGGACACACTTTCTCCGCTTTACACTCAGAGTATCAAAAGAAAAGTTCAATCGATATCTGCGAATTAATGAAATAGTGGATTTCTATCAAATAACGTTTGTCATTATAATTAAGTATGCCTGAATTTATACCAATAAACTAATTAAACAGTCTTGGAGAATTTATTATAAAATGCTCCTAATCTTTCAAATCACAATATGAATTCATATTGATTTATTATAGCAAGTCTGATTAATTCAAATGATTTGATGAATAAGGATTTCTTCAATGATAGAAAGAATATTAAACTAAAATTAGAAATGCTTTAAATTTCATCTTTTATTTTTAAATATAAAGATTAAAATAGTTTTATATTTTTTACAATTGCTTAAGGTTAAATGTTATAATTAAATAAAACATATAAGAATGCATTAACGTTCTATATGCTATTCTGAGAGGCTGTCTGACCTTTTCTAAATTTCTTTATCAACCAAGATCCTAAAATTTTCCATGATAGGTAATTCTTCTAGAACCTCGGGTGCTTGCTTGATCTCTTCTTAATCATAAAACTTTATTTTAAGAATTTTAATTGCTTATAATAAAATTTATAATTAAAATAATCAAATAGCTTTTCAATTTTTAATATGTGTAAAGTCTTAAAGTAAGATAAAAAGTTGCAAAATGATACAATTTCTTTATTTTTAAAATGCTAAACTGAAAGCAAGGAAATGCAATATATTGTCTTTTATGAAGGTGGTGAGTTTGAAATCTGTCTTCATATTATCAATTTATTCTTTAATTATTGACATTAACTCATATAATTTGAGCTTTCATAAATTGCTCTATTAGGTTGGCCTTACCTAACCACTATCTTTTTTTTTCCAAGAAAAATATACAAGAGATGCTAAATCTTTTTAAATAATCAGTTCTTTCTTCCGAATTCAAATCCAGAAAGCAAAATATAATTCAATTTGGTAGAACCTTAAGTTTATTCATGTAAATAAGAATTTAAATGACAAAGTTTAAATTAACAAAGTGAACTTAAGAAAATGTTAATATGTGCCACTGGTTTTGAGTTTCTTTCAGAGATATTGTTTCAAGCTCTGGAATTATTCTGTCTGCACAATTTCATTTGAAGATGTGACCTCTCACCTTGGAGAATAATTCATCTATCAGGAGACCTAATTCATGTTTTCCATATCCTTTTTTCTATTTTCAGGCATTGTCAGGAGCTCAGAAAATTTGCTAGTACACCAATTCCTAAGTCTTGATGGAGGTTGCGTGCCAAATTCATTTACAATGTCATAAATTGACTCATGTTCTCAGATGTGATTATTGTTACTGCTAATCTGTATATTTTTAATGCTAATATAGATTACTTTTTAAGTCCACTAAAATTCTTGTTTGTATTAATTTTTCTTAAAGATAGCCTCAATTTAAATCTAAGTTACATAGGATAGTGACTAGATTCACTAATCAGTACAATAAGTGCTAGTTTTTGAGAATGATTATTAATTTACATTCCTAATATTTTACTTTACTAAATCTAAGTTTAATTTTATGCGGATTAAAATTTGAAAGCATAAAAATTATATTTTAAAATATAGAAAGACAAACAATTTGGAGGTGTAGCCAGCTGCAACTCAAAGGTATAAGGTAGAGCTTGAGCAACAGTCCTGAGCTTGGACAAAATAGGCTGGATCGATTAGCATCCTTCAGACTAAATAGCTTGCTGTGCATGATAGCCTTTGAAATCTTTTCTTAGAGGCAGCTCTCTGCTGCAAAATAATAGATCAAATAAAATTGTATTTTGTCCTACTTAATTAACAATCATTTATTTTTATTACATAGATATTTCTGCTTCATTTCTAATTATAATTCGAAATTTTAAGAGTAAAATTAATAGAAAGATAAGTTAAATCTGAGCTAGAGATAAAATCTCTATTTAAGTTTATAAAATCATTTAACTGGACAGGTCTGTTTGGAGATGATTGGGGCTCATTTGTAATTTGTCTGATTTCATCAACAATTTCAGAAACTATATGAAGAAGCTCTTATTTATCTTCTTTTGAGGGCGAAGTGGTTTGAGCTTGAAGTTTTTCAAAAATTTGAAGATTAAGAACTAGTTCTATTTTAAGCCTTTCCTTTGGATCTTCAACTAAAAGCCTATTAAGGAGGTCTTAGAGTTTTTAGAATTAGGGTGGTAATTGAGGTTAGTTTCCTCTTCCCACAGCTTTGCAAATTTATAATGTTTAGTAATGAACTGACCCAGTGCACATATAGTATATTAGCACACCCAATGACCACATATCTGCAGAAAAATCGTGTCTTGGATTCTCATCTGATAATTCAGGTGCCATATAGGGTCGTGTTCCTACTACTGAATTTAAAAATATTAATATATTAACTATTATTGTATGAATAAGAAAGGAAAATTGAGGTAAAAGATATAAAATAAGGCTTTTAACTAATAGTTCATGATCGAGAGTAATTGTGGAAGGACATTTAATTGATAAAGGAGAACCTCCTTTTATTATATACAAGCTTATATACGCGGAATTCCAATTCTACAGTAGAGCAGCTTGTACTGAGCATAATTGAAAGCTCGATCTTTATGAAGATGAATTGAGAAACTTTACTACTTTTTATGAAGCTTTAAATTAAAGTTCATTACTTAAGAGAACATTCATGGTGTAATTTATGGATCATTTTTTGCCTCTTTTACAAAGATATCAGACTTATACCTTGTTTAACACCATCTACTCTAGAAGTTGTTATGAAAAAACTTTTAGCTCTGGTTGAAAAGATGGGCAAGAACCAAGGTGGTGTAAAATCGCATCTTCATGACAAACGTTGAATCATCAGCATAAACCAAAATCGTATCGAAAAGCATTGCAAGTAAAGGAAAGACAATTTTAAAGTTCATGAGATTAAGAAGTAAAACAATTAATCAACTTGAAAGACAAATCGAAAATGAGAAGTAATTAATTGACGGAGAAACGAAAACAGAGAATGCAGAGATGGGAAAAACAATCAGCAAATCTTTTTTTTTCAAATTACGCAGATAAGTGTGCAATACTCGAAGCAACGAACACTAGTCAGAAACTTGGCGACTTGAAGACTTTAAGCAAAGTGATTGCTCAACAACGAGAGCAAAGTTCAATTTTTAGAGAGTGCGATTAGCTTGTTATATTAAAAAAGACTTTTGAAAATATACTATTTAGAATTAAAAATTGTTTATATATCTAGTCGTCCTAATTACTCTCGATCATGAACTAGAAGAAGGCAAAGTAGTCATAATGGTCAGATGCTAACTGTAGGGAATTTGTTTTAATTTCCTCTGAGTTTGAATCATTAATTAATTTCATTTTATTAATCTGATCATATTGAGCGAATTACTGACTGCAGTCTCTCACCAAATCTGTTATCATCAACTTAACATAAATAATAAAGCAAAAGAAAGAAATCGGCAGTCACCTCGAAGTACAGAATTCCATCAGCCAAAAATTCGATACAAAATAATATTAAAATTAGGATAGTGGCCATCTTCCATTTCTAATACTAACGCATTAATTAGGTATTGGGTAGAGTGTAATAATTGATTCAAGGGTTTTTTTATTATTTTTTCTCAAATCCATTACAATCCATTCGATTTTTAGCCATAATTAAAAATGTCATTAAAAATTGGTAATTAATTAAAATTATTAAACTAAAAATAATTTTAAGAGGCTCTAATTTTAAATTAGATTACTTGAAATTTTATAAAAATAGAATGGCTGAGTAATTAGCAAACTAAGATTGCCTTATGATACTGGGTATGATTAAGATCGACATTCGCCATAAAATTACATAATTTTTTAAAAATAAATTATGTACATAACATCTATTGTTCTCTCAAAAGAAGAGCAGGTAAAAGTTTCTCCTATTTATGGATTCCTATGGTCGAATTCTTCTTATGAAATACTGAGCGCACAATCAAATTCATAATTAAACGATAATTAATTTTGATGTCAGATGAAATTGCATGTTACTAAAAAATAAATTTTTTAGGTCACTTTAGAGATATACTCCTGCCTTGAATGCTCGCAAATTGTGCATAATGTCATTTAAAGTCACCAATTATAATTGAGGAATGCACTGATCTTTAAAATGTTTTTTTTCCTCTTATGATTAATGAAATTATAATGGGTTTTGTCTTAAAATTGTCCAGTCTGATTTGATTAGCTGCGAGAGTTTGATAGGAATGGAGCTAGTTTCTTATATTTACAGTTTCTTTTCCTAAGAATTTGAGAAGAGGTGCACTGCATAATAAATTACATTAAGTGTCGAAAAATGTCCGAAAAAGCTTTTGTTTGACTTGCTATATTATTTTTCTTTATTTCCTGAACGTCTTTTAAAATTAAAATTTAATTAGTAATTGTTTAATATTGCCAAAAGAATCGATGAGAATATTAGTAGGTTTAATATCTTAAAATAATTAAATTACTATCTCTATGGATGATGTTGTTCTTGTGAAGATGCTGGATGCCTTAGCAAATCTCCCATATCTACTTAGTGATATTTTCCACTGTAAGGTTATTGGCTTCTATGCAGTCTTTCAACAAGGATTCCAAAGTTCCTCCAGATGCAAAATCCATTACTAAAGCAATTTCACTACCGTTTATGTAAGCTTCAAAAAATACATCGGAGAATATATTTAATCACAGAATAAGTCATTTATAATTGATTAAGTTAATTTTAATATTAAAAAACAAAACATTATAAACCTTTTCTCTTAGAGAGTTTATTAAATAAATGTATAGGGATGAAACATTTTCATAGATCTCACATCTAAATTATGAGAAAGTTGACTTAATAGGAAAATGGAAATTTAGATGAGAGGCTTTTAATTGTACTTTAAGAATTTGTTTTAAAAGAAACTCTTCGGGCCATAAATAAAGATTGAGTAACCAACACCTGCATAAAAAATTTAGCTAATAACATCATTATACTGATATAATCCTAGATTTTGCAAAACTGGGTTGAAACTCAGATTTACAGTAATTAACTAATATTTTTAGTCTTGACAGAACTTTAGAGTGTTTAAAGATTTTGATAATGCGATGAGAACGCTCCCTATCATAGTAGAAATTAATAAAGTTAAAATAGTGAAATGGATTGTGGATTGTAGAAATAAAATGAAACCCAATTAAGAGATGTGACTAGAACTATATTGAATAAAGATCAGTGATTGGCTCATTATTATTAAAACTAATATTTATTGGTGTTTAATATATTATTTAGAGATATGCTTAAAACTATAATGGTTGATTTGATTTCTCTTGAGAGATCAGTGATTAACAAGTGGGGAGTCTAAATTTAATTAAAACCTAATCTTTTCCTATTTAAAAATTAAAGATTACCACCCATTATTTTCATTCTTGACAAAGTTCTTTTTTATGAAAATTTCTCAAATTAAATTGAGTTAATATTATTTCTACAACCCACAATCACTTCGCTTATTTCACTTTAAAGAAGTGAAATTAACTTTTTTAAAAATGGCCTTACCAATACTTAGTTTTTTCGACATGGAGCTCTTACAGTACTAACTTTTAACAAGGCTAGTTCTCCATTTTCAAAGTAACATAAGGAATATGAAGAGTTTTTGAAAAATTAAGGCTGAAAATATAGTATTAAGACTGTGAACTAACCGCCTTCATCCTTGACTTAAAAATTAATAAAAAATAATCATCGTTATTTAGTTTTTTTATTAATTTAATTTTAATAAGTGATACTTTTACTGTTTTTAAAAATTAAAACTTTTGTTTTTTTTGGCATATTCAAATTCTATTTTAACTTATAATTACTTAAATCATGAAATGAGTTAATGTTTTTGTGAGGAGGTATTTAACTTGCTACTAGCACTTCTTATAATTCAAACTTGACCCCAGCTTAAATTAGCTTGATCGCTTTGTCCATTTAATTTATGTCCTTGACGTGGTAAACATTTCCTTAGGCTCCACTACCAATAGGTTTTATAACTTTGTAAGCAACTTAAAAGCATCCCTCTTTCAGAATAACTATATATTTTTTATGCGGAAAAATAAGTTACTTTCATTCAAATCCCAATGACCTTAAGTTTTCGATTCAACCATTTTTATGAAGACAATATTTAATACTGATTAATACTCCTATTGATCAAATTACTTATCTCTATTAATTTTTGACCAATAAGAAACAAATATGAACAATTTTTATAATTTTGATAATTGATTGTAAAATTTTCTGGAAAGTAAGTTTTAATATCCCTTGTAGAACTTTCTCAAAATTTAGTAAAATAACTTTAAATCTCAAATAATCAAGCTATGAGTCTAGCTTTCATCATAAATATCAAGTAAGGGTTGCCTGCAGCTACTATCTTGTTTCTAGATTCTAATTAGGATAATGCGAAGCAACCCACCACGTTGTTGATAATTGTAGTTGTCCTAGGAGTATCACTTGGCCAGGCAGGCTACTCCACAAGGATGCGGTTCAATTCCCTTTGATAGCCCAAGAGGCGTGTCTGTGTGAGGAGATGCTTATAGAAAGGACTTAGGAAGGATAAGTAGAGTAATATTTACAGAGAAGAGCGATAGAGTCAAAATAAGCAGTGAAGAACGAAAGCGATCCGCATTAATGGTTACGAACCCCTTTCAAGGAGAGTTGCACTTAACCAAAGGGTACATACACATCTAATACCTATTTCTATCGATAGCGGGGGTAAGAGGCTTCTCCAAATCCTAATTAGACTATGTAGATAATAAAAGGTTGTAGATTACTGGACATTACACCTGTATATGCATCTCTAGGCTAGTAGGCAGTTAAATCTTTAGCAAATTTACACAATTATGGTGTACTTTTAAAACCGGTTTCTACTGCTAATGGAGAAGCCGCCTTTCCAGTAATTATAACCTAATAGAGAGAATTCCAACTAAAAATTATTTAATTTAGACGGGCAAGAATTATGCTCCTCCTCAAATTATATATTTAGTTTTAAAAATAATTCCCTAATCTAAAATAATACCTTACAATATTGAGCAAATTTAAGATTAAATTAATCCTTGTAATTAACTAATAAATTCATTTTAAATCATAGATTTGTTCATACATTCAAAAGAATCTATCTACATTGAACTATACTTATATGCAAGTATTCGAACTTTGTTAAGAAGCGCATTGATGTAACACCATCTTTATACTTTGAAATTTAAAAAAACTTATCAGTTTATTGTTTGTAAATTATTTATTCATAATTGTGTTATAAAAATAAATTATCTCTAATTTTATAAGCATGTTTTGAATTTCTCGATCTCAATCTTTCTTATAAAAGAGCAAATATTTGAAGGCGGAAAGTTAGTTTTAATGAACCTTTTAGGCTAGACTGACCAGCTGCTTGCTTAAAAGAATTCAGCTAGTGACTTACATTTGTCTTCAACCAATAAATGTTGTATTTTCAAAGATTTTTACGAACTTTGGTAAATGGAAGTGATAGTTAAAGATGTTTGAAAGAGCATATGGTTAATCTCATCAGTCGACTTCATTTAGACTGAAAAAAGTGATTGGCAGATTGCTATTAAGCAAGCAGCTGTCTTAGTAATTAAAAAGGTTTGGTCAAGCATTTTACCATCACATCATCTAATTTTTTCTTTTTATAAAGAGACCAAAACATTATTGCTTAAAAACTTCATAATTAAAAAGTTGTACAAATTACAATTTTAAATTAAATCTCCAAAGAACGAATTGTCTAAATTTTAAATGCTAAAATTTAATGAAGATGAAAATAGAGATGTTCTTCTATAAGCAAACACATTAGTTCGAATACTCATAGTCAATTAAACTTTTGAGTTTGCTTGATTTTAGAATTCGAATAAATAATATTGTGTTTTATATTATTTTCTTGTTCAACTTTGCGTTAAAAAATTAGGATTTCAGGCTGCATTTAAAATAAAGAAAGGGCGATAAATTTGATATTTCTCAGCATAACTTTGACAATGGAATATTTCCTTGAAAGCTAAAGTAAAGGTTAAAATGAATTAGCAAAAGCTGCAATTCTCCATCAATACTATAGGATGAATATGAAAGGATAATTGAGGTTAAGAAATAATAAATAAAATGAAAAGAATCCTATTTACAAGTACAATAATATATCTATTCTTTGTCATTCTAGTGAAACCCCAAAAAATGTAAAGG
>JAJKFJ010014422.1:0-11077 GCA_027382625.1 Tetmemena sp. SeJ-2015 | reverse complement strand
TCGTGGATTACGAGCATTCATTCTATAATATGAGCATGCTCAAAGCAGACTTACTCCACAAGCAACTATTAAGAGAGCAAGAACACTATAAGCATGTTCCTAAAATACTTCCCTTGAGAATTAATGATCACATTTACTACAGGAGGTTTGATAACTTATTATTTTAACCTTTTTAAAATTTGAATATATATTAACCCTGCTGAATAGTTAACAATTTACAGATTCCCTTACGAACAGCATTTATCAAGAGGCCACTCAGAAGGAGAGCCACCTCAGATGTGGATAAATTTTGATGATCTAGAGCAGGTTGAAAAATCGGAGACTGCTAAAGAGTTCCCTGAAGAGACAATTTTTAGTGTGCAAGATTTATCTCCTCTCTATAAAGACTTTGCTCTAAAGGATGAAAGAATAAAAGACTTTGTGGAGTAGATTACAGAATACATTCAAACTTAAGATCATTAGCCTCTTTACAATTTCTAGATTAGTCCAGATGGCTAGATTGCAGTAATGATTTTCGATTGTGAGTAAAATGGAAAGAGCTTTGAGATAATCATAAAGGATTTGACTTTGAACAGACTACTTCCCATTATAATTTTGAACTCTGATGGAGAAGTTGCTTTTGACAAGAACCATGGAATCTATTATACTCAAGTCGACTCAACTGGTAGGGGTCACAAAGTTTATAGGCATTAGATTGGCACACTAAATTAATTTGATAAGCTTGTCTATGAAGAGCCTAATCTTGATTTCTCTGTTAATGGTAAGCGGATGTTTTAATTTGTTTCATAACTACTATTATTGTAATTTAAAATTCCTGACTGTGAACTTTAGTTTAGAACACGCTAAGCAGTGACTACATCACGATAAATATCGAATCGACTTTCCATCCCAAGACTAATGAGATTTGGATTAAGAATAGCTCTAAGCGTTAAGAGAGGTTTTGGCTTGTCCAACCTATGGAGTCTGGGGTAAATTATGACCTCAAGCACTCAGGAGAATTTCTCTATAAGCTTAGTAATGAAGAAGACAAATCTACTTTTAAGGTAAGAAGAAAGTTTAACGAACTAATCAAATCTATAGATATCTAAAATTCTTCTTCCTGATCAGCTCAGGTAAATCAAAGAGGAGGAAGAGAGAGTCTAATTGCCAGCCGGTTAAGATAAAACACCAGCAGCTGAGTAAAGTTAGATAAGTCCTTCAAAGGGAGAAAATGGTTTTGAATCCAGACTTGGGAAAAGAGAGCTAGCTCCTGTTTTAAGAGATATGAATCCAAGAGCCTAAAGTTTGCAATATCTTATATTTAAATTAAAGTTTGCTTGATCCTAAGAATAAAGGAGGAGACTTTATTCAAACTGCCAGGACTTTAATTAAACCCGAGGATAATGAGAATATACTAGGCTACGAAGTTTTTAAGCACTATATGGCAGTGATAAGTGAAGTCAATCAGACTCGCTAATTAAAGAGTAAGCTATGATTTGATATTGAGTTACGTTCCTTAGTTGTAAATTTGAAGACAGAGAGAATGAGCAACCATCTTTTTGACTCTGAAGAATAACTTAACCCTGCTGACGGTTAGGCCTCTGAATTCATAGACCCTGAGCTAGAAGATAATCTTACCTTTGATGCCGTTAACTTGCGCTACAGACATCATACTCCTAATATACCACCTAGAGTTTTCAACTTCAACATGGGAACTAAGAAGCCAACTGAGATTTTTGTAGAGCAGTTTTAAAACTACTCCAAACCTCAGAATATATAGTGCGAGAAGTAAGGCTTTGTGAAGAGAATTTTTAACATCCATGTTTAGGATAGAAGTGAGAATGAGAGATGGGCAGACCATTCCCTTGGTTATGACTTATGATAAGTAATTCTTCAACGATGATAGTCCTTGGGTTTTGTTTACTCATTTTCAGTTTTAAAGAAAAATAATTTGTATTACTAAAGGCGCTCAATCAACAAAGGCTGATCTCTAATTCGATATCAACAAGCTCGCATTAATGCAACGAGGAATCTGTTGTTGCTATCCACTCATTAGAGGTCATTAAATTTATCCTTTTATATCGCTATAAGCAAACTAAATGGGTCTCATTTAATTGAAAGAAATGTTTTTATATTCCTGATGAGAACTGATAAAATTAGTTAGTTTAAACTCCAAAATAGAAGTGATAGTCCCTTTCTAGGGTTATTGTTCAGTATGTGTAACCCTTTAGGAGTTCCCAAAGCTTAGCCTTGAGTGTGTTGAAGGACTGCTTATAAATCTATGCCTCTGTAACTTCAGCGTTGTCGTATGTATACTTATCTGCCTCGTAGTTCTTATGGCTTTCACAAAATTATAAAATGTGTAAGTGTATTCTACTTTCGAGGGCAACATATCCAGCAGTGAAAGGAACCAAGTATACCATGTTCAGATCAGTAATGAATTGAACCAAGGACTGAGAACCAGGATTTATCAATCATTTAATTGTTTAAGAAACCCATAATAATTTGTATTTAAAAGTAAGTTTAAAATATAAGTCAGTATTTTATTGAAGAAGAAAAAAATATAAAAAAATTTGCTTTATAATTTAGGATGTGTGATGAGTGTCCATAAGTCGACGAAGAACTGAGTGAAATTATCAGCTGTGACTAGATGAGTGGATCTGAACATTTTCTAAGTTTCTTGTGCATTTTTCTTGAATTCTGCGAAGTCCAGAGCTTGAGTTGGGACTGTGAAGGATGCAAGGAATATCGTCAACATTAATACTCCTAGCAAAGTTCTTTTGTTACTTGCTTTCATTTTGTAAAAAAATCTATTATTACAAAAATTAGTCCCCTCCTATTTTCTATTCTCTTCTTTACCATATATGAATTTAGAATTGCTAAAATAATTAAATTCCTTCATTGAAAAATTAATTCTTTTTTTAAAATTCTTATTTCTTGAAAATACTTTGTTTAGTTGGTTTATTTATTATAAAGATAGCTCAAAGTACAATAATAAATTGTATTGAAGCATGTTACAGTTTTAATAGAATCGAAAGTGAAAAATAAATAATTATGAACATGTAAGGAACTCAACACACCACTTCCAAGCAGTTGAAAAAACACAACTCCTCTCTCCCGCATTAAAATCACGGGGATTAGCAGCTGCAGCGTCTGCCTAGACCTGGTACTGCCTCTGCGGTTAATAACAAGAATAAACTTGGATTCCTTTTAGGACTCTCTGAATAAAATAAACTCTTGCAAAGTAATCTGAAACCTCAAGCTAGCCAAAACATAGAATTCGCCTTAAATAAGCAGCAACAATTTCAAAGCACTTTTGCTAAAAACTATCCCACATCAAATGCAAATTCCTATTAAATTAATCAAGTCACCACTTCTAATCTTCAAGAATGAATTGAAATAATTTCAATTTTATTCTTCAAGCTTATATACTGAATTCTGATATCAATAAAATCTTATCTTAAAACTTGATGATGATTAGTAAAATAATGCCTCTTTTAAAAAAAGGATTGATTTTAGTAACTTTTTCCTATCATTTTGAGTTATTTTTTGTTAATTTATAAATGAATATTTCTTTTTAAATATACTTATAGTTGTTTTATGAAGTAGCAATAGAAATGGCTAATAATTTCAAGGATACTACAAAAGCGCAGACAAGAAAAGAGTGTTCATGCCCTCTACTCAAAACCAAATGTCTTTTGATTCTAGCTAAAGAGAAGATCGAGATCCCTATTACAACCACAAAGTACTGCAGAGTCAATAATCCAGAGAGCGTTTCTTCACAAGATTAAACTTAAAGCCTTTCAAAATCATCATATCCTCATAATATACAAGGCAGTAATGTTTATTGATATCGAATGATGGCAATCGCCGACAGGAACAGAGGGATGATCTATTCAATGATTTTGACAGGGACTTCTTGCGCTCTAAGAATCAAGCATTCAGTAACTGCGCCTCTGAAAACCACCTGCTCATGAGAAACTAAGCAGAACAAAATTCCATGAATGATTTCTTCATTACAAGAGTATAAACCATGGCTTAAGACTTCCATCAAAGATAGGAGGAAACTGATGGGGTTGCTCAAAACTTGAATATGGAAAATTTAGACTTGAGTTCAGGAAATGGGGAAGGAGATGATATGACTGAGACTAAAGAAGGATCTGATGATTAGCAAGATTTATTGATATACCCTATTTAAAATAATATTAAGCTTAGTAAGATTCTAAGTATGCGAATCAGTATCAAGACTTCGAAGATTAAAATGACGATTTTAGTGAGAACCTTTAGAAAGCGAGAACACTTCTATCATCTAGAATGGATGATGTGAGGGCTATCAAAAGAATGATCCACGATACAAAATAAACTATCTAGGAGAATAGGAGACAAAAGATTCTTAATTCCATCAACAAATTCATTTTTCAAATAATAGAATGTTTTATTTCAGTTTAATAAATCTAACTGGGCTAAGTTTGCTACGCCTTCTTAAATGCATTAGTTGAATTCTATGATGAGAAATTCTTAAGTTTGCATAATAAATTTAATTACTCTATAGCTTAAAGTTTCAAGGTCTAGCCAGGGAGGATATTTGGATGAGAGAAGGGAGTCAAATGTTGAGGACAAGGAGGGAGTAATTGAACTGGAAAGGACAAACAAGACTAGCCTGAAAAGACCTACTTAAACTTATGGGGACTTGATCGCCTCTAAATATCATAAGAAGCAGGAGAATGAGGAAAACCAGTCCAACAAGTAGAGAAATCTAAAGCACTAGAAAAGAGACAAAATAAAATGGCCATTTTATGAATATTTTACATTTTAGAGAAAGAAGTTAAACTGCAGCAGGTGGTTTGAGAAGCAGTCTTGTGAATCAACTGACAGCAAATGTAAAATAAGATGGCTTTCAAAAGAGACTCAGCAGTATATTAGGCATAGATGTCGTGAATAGTCTTAGTTTTATTTTAGAATTTTGAATCAGATGAAGGAGCGAGAGAAAGATATCGGCTAGGAGAACTTGAAATTCCTAAGCTAAATTCAGAAGAAATAAAATTTAAAATCTTAATTGCAACCCCAGATATAATCTGCTCGGTTAATTGTTTAAAAAGGAATGATGGTTTATATTCTTTTAAAATATAAGCTCAAGAGAACTAATCTAAGAACCCTTATATTGAGAAACTTATAAAGTTATATTTTATAAAAAATTAATTTAGAGTTTCAAAATTATTGCTGATTCTAAATGATCCTTAGAAACTAAATAACGTGTGTTTTCAGCTTAAAAAATTCTATATTTATTTTTACAATGGTTTTTATAATTTAGTTTTTAGTATAATTCATTTCAAGAGCCATCAAATAAATGTTATTAAGATAATTTAAGTCTCAATTTAAATATATTCTTTTTTTTATTATGTAGACTACATTGATTAAGTTAAAAATAGGATATCTTCATTTTTAAAAAAATTATATTTATAATTAATAAAAGAGTTAAATTAAAAATTATTATTAGATGTTTCTTTGAATATATTGAGATAGATAACTCACACAAGCCCAGATTCTAACAAAGATTTAGCGAGACCACTCCAGCATCCACAAAATTCACTAACTCGGCAACTCCACTCGCCCATTAACAAAAGTCAAGCAGAGAGTACTGCAATTAGCCAGATCTGAGCAATAAACACCTCCCCATTAATCCACCCAACACTTCAAGTTAGTTTTCACAGATTCAGCAGAGACAAGTATTTTCACAATAATAAAGTAGAGGAGCTTCAAATTTATAATATACTTGAATTCATTTGTTCAACTAATAATTGTAGTAATTAGCAGCAGCCATATCTGCAGAGTTTGAGCAGTAAATATTATTTATTTAATGATACTTCAATCCACCCCAACTCAACTCCTAATCCACTGATCCCAATAAGTAAAGACCCAATGCATACTTTAATTATACAATAATTATTTATCTATTTTAAATGCTAATTAACAACAAAAAATAGCACCGAATATTTATCCATACTAAGAACACTCACAGGCGAAGACTTAGTTTAATTTACAAAACTAGAGCACTAAAACTTCCCTCAACACTTAAAAGATATAGGGTCAAAGTTAATAAACGAGCGATAATTGGTAAATGCTTATCAATAGCAGACAGATAGTGGTTAAATCTAAATTACTATAATAGAGAAAATAATTTTCTGCTTTTGTAATTACAAAGTGGGATTTTTAGAGGATTATTAGAGGATTATTTTTTAATTTTCTTGACATTTATATTTTATAAAAATCTGAGTTGAGCAATCAAAAACAAAAAAGAAGCATTCCCACCTATTCTCAATAGAAAGCTGCTTAAAGTAGTGCCCTATCAGGATAAAATTGATTATAAACCTTAAGGTCTTAGGTAGAAAGGGTGTTCGTAAATATATCAACTTAATTTATAAGCGATTCTAAAATATTGTAAATTAATTTATAAAAAACATGATAGTAAGTTTAAACAAACTCTCTTATTTTTCCCCTTCTTAAATCTTCTATCAGTCAGCTCTCTTGGGAATAAAAGACCAGCCGTGCACTATTGATATCAAGGTAAATAAGCCAGAAGAGGGGCGTAAACTTGCAAAGCTCAAGGACAAATAAGGATCTATAAACAGAGCACCCATATTTCAAGTAAACCTCATCTCTTAAATATAACTATTATCTCTGTAGGACGGAGAAGACGTAAAAGGAAAGGCAATCATAAATATCTTCAAGGGAAATGTGATAGACCACCTGGGGATAACAGTTGAGATAGTAGGGATGATAGAGCAACTCTCAGACCCTAAATAAAATCAGCAATTTCTGAGTTTAGTGAGGGACCTGGAACCTCCAGGCCAACTTACTGAAAACATCTCCTACGATTTTACTTTCTCCCGTGTGGACATGGCTTACGAGACATATCATGGAATCGATGTGCAACTCAGGTAAACTATCTTTCCTTTATAAATTGCCTGTAGATACTACGTGCTCTTGACCATCAATAGAAGCTACAATAAGATTGCTAAAGAAAAATCATCATCTAATTAAATAATGTAGAAACAATATTTTATTAAGAAGAAGAGTTCGTGGTTCAAGAAGTGATGATGGAACCTATTAGTAATCCTTAGATAGTGATGGATGTGGGGATAGAAGATCTGCTTTTGATAACCTTCACATTTGACAGACAGAAGTTCCACATCAAAGATTGCATAACAGGCTTTATCACTTTCAACTTGATACGATTGAGGCTCAAACACATGGAGGTTACTCTTGTTTTAAAGGAAACTGTCATCTCAAGCCAGAATAGCTCAAATCAAACAACAGAGAGCTAAACTCTTACAAGGTTTGAGATAATTAAGAATTGGATTATAGAGAAATCTATTTAATTTAAGTTTTCTAAGAGATAATGGATGGAGGCCCAGTTAAAGGGGCCAAGATCCCCATAAGATTCTATCTCTCATCAACTGACCTCACTCCTACTTATAAGAATATCGGCGGCAAGTTCTCTTGTAGATACTTTTTGAAAGTTGTGCTAATTGACGAGGAGGACAGAAAATATTTTAAGTCAAGTGAGATTGAATTCTGGAGGAAGAAAATATGAAAGGTCAGGTTTATTTGTTTTATCTTCTCATTTTAAAGATATTGTAAATGAGTATGAGAGAAAAATATGATTGGAAAGATACTTCGACGACAACTGGTTTTACTCTGGTGCTGGTGAGAGAAAGTTAACTCATCTGACTGATTTTATTGACTCAGCTATCTTCTTGAAAGAGAAGGGTTTAGCTCCAAAAATTGGATCACTTGGAGCGGGGAGAAGTGGGTCCATCACAGCACTTGCTTCAGTCTTCAATGAGCCAGTCCTATTTGATTCAACTGTTGTCAATGTAATAAGCTCCTCTCGATATTTTTGCATCACTGTTTTTCTAATTGCATCTTTAGAACCCAGTAACTGATCTTCCAACTCATCTTTATAACGACATCGATGTGCGTGACTTGAGTCTTTCACTGAGCGAGTATGAGAACAGAAAGTTTAGAGCAGTGCAGGAGTTTGGAGATATCAACAAGCGAGAGATCTACGACATGATTCTCAATCTGTCCCCTTATCACCTGCCTATAGTTCCTGACTACGCTTTCCTTACTGATTTATTCATCACTCAAGATGAAGACCAGCCGTTTGGCTACCATGCAAAGAAACTGATCTGCAAACTTAGAGAACTCAAGAGGAAAGATGGAGCCTTTGTTTACTACAAACAGTTCCCAGAAAAGTAAGAATATATTATATAACACCCTCATATAGGTAGTTCACACCAGAAGAGAAAGAGGCATACCACTATGCTTTCCTAATTAATACGTTGCTCTTCAGATGAGATCATCATCGCACTCACAAACATTCTTAATTTAGCTACTCACAATTTCTTATATTTTAAAAGTAGTTTCTTAGCTATTTGATATATTCGAAGTATCTTGTTCCTGGAAATAGATAACACATTAGAACCTTACCTCTAATGAATAATTTGCAGCAAAAGATAATCTATAATCAAGCTCAAACAAATAATTAATCTTTCAACAGCTCAGATATCAATTATAATATAAAAATGTGATAAAATAGATTTTTAAAAATGTAAAAAAAGTTGCATATTAAATTTATATATTAAATTTTTTAATAAAAATGACTCAATATTTAAGAATAAAATAACTCAAGTAGTATAATCACCACTAAAATTATCCATTTATAATTTTAGTTTCTATAAAAAAATCATATACCCTATATAATTTTTCAAATGAATTAAAAAATAAATTTCAATTTAATGAATTAGTTTTAGTTCGATATGAAGAATGTTTCGATTAAAATCCTTTAGAATTCATCACAAAAAATTAATTTTTTAAAAATGAATTTAACATATAATTTAAACAATTGATATTTATATATTAGAGTTAGAGGTATTAATTTTAGTAAGATGAATACAGATGAAAATCGGAATTTTGATTTTCTTTAATAAATTCAGATTAAAATCTTTCAAATGAGAAAAAATAAGTTAAATTGCTCTGGGAAGATAGTTAAATTTTTTGAGGAGAGGGACTAATTTGGTCAAAAGTTCGAGTTGACTTACTACAAAAAGAATTAGTAATATTTTTAGAATCAGTTTAAGTCTCAATTTGGAGGATGTATTACTCTTTTGTCATAAATAGCTATAGTCACGTATTTCATGGTGATAATAATTAAATTAAGACCTTTGATTGTTTTGAGTATTTTCAACAACAAATCAGTCACTTTCAATTATTCTGCAGTCATTTTTTTTATAAAAAATTTAATTTTAGTTAAATTTAAAGAGGATTTTACTAATTTAAGGATTTACAAATATTTTGAAGAGAGCTAAGAATTTAATAATTTTTTGGATGAGAAAGAAAGATTGGGAGTGATTGAGAAGAAAATAGGCAAATATTTAATTTGAGAAATAAAATATGAAGGAATTTCATTTCTATATTTAGGATACCAGATTTAGCAAAGAAATCTAATTCAAGATAATGTAATTGTGGAGTTTAACCAGACTCATTTTGATCTCGCCATTCTTCTTCTGTATTCAATTATCAACTTTTAATTACGATATAGAAAAAAATATAATAATTCTTTATTAACCCAATTTTTATTGATTTTGATTAAATATATCATTAAATTATTATTTCTATTACTGCGTTTATAATTTAAATTTAACTTTTTTAATAATTAAAGTATTTTGGGGAAGATGCTTATTAATAAATTAAAACCATCATTTGACTTATAAAATATTATTTCAAGATATTTTAAAAAATAAATTAACATACGCTATTTATTTGTCATCCTCCACAAAAAATAAATAAGATAGAATTAATGAACAACCAGTTTTATTAAGTTTCTAGTAATTTTAAATAAAAAGGTATATTTAAGATATATTTTTTATTTTTACAGATGCTTAAGTTTAGAAAGAGATTGACTAGTATTTCTCAATCTCAATGGTTTAATTATTAATGCTTTAAGTGATCTCATACACTGAAGACACCAAGGATCAAGTTAATAGTTACAAATCTGCCAAGAAGGACCTCCCTATTGAAAAATGTGGGCCAGAAAGGCTTGGTGGAAATATTAATTATTTATTGAAATGAGATTATGTCCAAAGTAGTCAACTCAGATTATAAATGGTGTCCCAAAAGTTTTTCTCACAAATTGCAAGGAAATACAGTCAGTTAGTTTGGTCAAAATTAATTCTTGACTTAATTATAAACATGATAGTCTATAATTGCAAATGAGTGTGCATAAATGCTAGTAAGACATATTAGATAGTTTATATCCTGACAAGTCAAAGAAGTGCAAAACAGTAAAAGAGATTGACGCTGTAATTCCATATCTATATGCAGTCAACTTACACATGGAAACTTATTTAGATACATCTGACTTTTCAGATAACCCCATTAAGAAATCATTTTCAGCTTACCCATTCTAATTAGACATTTTAAATAATTTAATTGGTTAACAATGCTTCAACTTACAATCAAAAGCAAATTATAAATATGTTTTAATTATCGGAGTGAAAGTTTCATAATAGATTTCTTTTTTATACCGTAACTGTTCATTTCAATATCATTATGTAAACTTGTACTCTCTTTGTGCTTACTTTAATTCTGCTTTAATGCTCTTAATCTGAAGGAAATTTTCTGCTTCGTTAATTCGATATTTTTTAAATATCTGACAATTCGTATCTTATATCTAACCATTCAAAATTATTGAAGTCTTATAATTTAACCCAATAACTTAAAATTAAATTTTCAATCAGAAATATGTCAAAGGGTGGAATTAAAGAAGAGATAAGTAAATGGTAAAATTTAAACTTTTAAAGGAAGAGGGGATTATTTTATATTTTAAGTCCTAAAAGTATATTCAGATGAGAAAGTTAAATCTACTCAAAACATTTCTAAAAAGGGAGCATTTCGCTATATTAGATCCACATTTTAATATTTTATATTGTAGTATCAGAATTGATTTAGCGAAATTTTTTTTTAATACAAGCTCTTAGACTGGCAGTTGACCCTTCTTGACCGGCCTTCCTGCTGTGGCTGCTCGAATTCGTGG
>JAJKFJ010014419.1:0-11081 GCA_027382625.1 Tetmemena sp. SeJ-2015 | reverse complement strand
AGGATATGACGATGATGAAATGTGAGAAAGCAATATCTCGCTGCTGAGAGACTCATATTATATTTTGATAAACCTAATAAGCTTTTGAGTGTGGAGTATTTGAGGCATTTGAACAGACATGATGTTGTAAAATCACTATTTATTATTTTATCTAATCACTTAATTTAATTCTCTACTATAAAATTTAACAATTACTTTAGCATTTGATTAATATTTAAGAAAATTTTTCTTACAAACTCGGAAAATTTTATTTAGCTACATCATAAATAATTGGGCTTTATTATATTTTAAAAAGAAAGAGCAAAAAAGTATAAATGTTACTACAACAACTTTTCAGAATTTCTTGACTCCTTAAATTAAGTTTAGTAACTACAGTTAGCATATATTTGCATCTTCCTTATTATAAAAAACAGTTATATATAATAAGATAACTGCACTAATAATTAAATAGAATAATTTAAATTTCCTATTAAAAATAATAATCATCTCATTTTAATTTTGTTGAGATCTAATATGGAGTAAAATTAATAGATTATGGAAATTAAAAAAAAAGAGAAGTATAATTTTAAGTGTCAGGGAATGAATTAAAACATCGATAGATTAATTTAATGTCTAGATCTATGATCCTACTTTGAAATTAACTCCTTCATATTAAATTTGAATTATATGAAGTAATTCTATTCTTATTTTTAAAATCATTCTTGCTGTAACTCAACTTCCTCTGCATCTTCTTTTTCTTCATCATCCTAATAATCTTTACTCCCGCTACTAATATTGTTGTTTCTGCTATTCCTCTTGATCATAAAATTATAGGCCAGAAAGTTAAAAATAATGGCTTACTAATGAAAATTGAATCTTCATTAAAAATATGACTCCTCTTATCAATAGATCTTAAATCAATATTTATGTTTTAATTTCTCTAGAATATTTCTTATCCTCCCTTATCAACTATTCTTATTCATCATGTATTAAGATCGTCTAAGCAAATTCGATATAATATAAGAAATTGTCTAAAAATATCAAATTTAAAATTCTGACAATCAAAAGGCAACAAAATTATAATGATAACTATCAATACATTTAAGTAAGCCAAAAAACTTTAATTTATAAAATGTACACGAATCGACTGAGCCTAAGCTCTGTTTACAACTTTCAAGTGTTGTACTTCGTAATTCCAGATACCAATTCTATTGATCCTTGAATGCAAATTCTCATAGCATTAACTTGAATTTAAAGGATCTTAGATCTTGCCTTATTAAACAGAGCATAGATTCAGTTGATTCGTGAAAATTTTGTAAATTAAAGTTTTTGGGCTTATAAAAAATTCAGAAATTTTAATATTAAAATTAAATAATTTAATAGAATTGATAGAATTTATTATAAATTCGCTATCCTCTGATTAACTAAATACTTCTATTAAAATTAGATAGTTAAAATTTATATTCTTTGATGTAGCACCATTTTCGGTTTGATTGAGGTAGGAAGATTAGCCAGTCATTACTGAATACCCCAAAGTATTTTGTGTGGCTAATAGAGAGGCGCATAGATTTTGGTAAACCCCAAAGCCAAGCAAGAACTGTACTTAGTTAAAAACCCTAGCCCGCTGCCTTAGATAAGTAATCTACCATTACTGGAGTTATGGGCCCCTTACAAGGAGCAATGATTGCACTAAATTTCTCAAGGGAATTTGGTTTATATATTATAGTAGTGCTCTCAGATACAGACAAAAATGGAGGTATGCATGTGAGGCCTGACCACTGGCGTATACACTGCCCATATTACTTAATAATGATTACTTAGCACAAAGAAGTCACACTAATAGGCAATTTGGTTTGCCTGTTGTGTGCTTTTTCTTTTTCTAGGAATTACCAATGCAGATTTGAAGTTTTTATCCTTGGTGAAGCCTTCAGATTCGAGTGTGATTTAACTGTAGAGTCAGAAGTTAAGTACCACAAGGGATCCTCTCTCATCTTCTCTAATAAGAAAGTTGCGCCATCTCTGATTAACATTGTCAATCGTGGTGACAATAGGGTTTGTTTTATTTATTCTCTGCTGGATTACTCTCAGCTTAATTCCTTAAATTAATCTATCTCTTAAAATAATACAAAAACTATTTCAATTAAGATTAAAACTCTCAATTCAAAGCTTAAAGTAGTTATAAAATAAAAGAATAAAAATCTAATCTGATATTATAAATGATTTAATTATTCAATATAATTTTATTATCTTTTATTTGTTCTTTTTTCATCAAAATAACTATTTTGATATCATTATCAGATAATCTTCGATTTGTAAAAATTTCGAGCACTAGTGGAACTATCGAAATTCACAAATTAATTAGAACATCCTATCCTGGGTATGGTTTTTCGCAGCATGATTGTGAAGTAGATCATCAAATATAAAATAAGCATCGAACTGGGGTTCTAATATGTATGGGAGTTACCGGTGGTACCACAAACTATGTGTGGTACATGAGCAGTAATTTAGATAAGCTTTCTAACTCTTTCTCATCTTATTTTTATTCATTCAAACCCTACATCTTAAATTTATGTAAATTAAATTATAATTAAGTTTCCCAACGATGCTTTAAATATCTAAGTATTTATTTTATAGTTAATTTAGAGATAAAAAATTAAAATGAAGAAGAAATTGCATTTTAAATTAGTCAAGTTTAATTTTTAAGAAATAGTATAAGAAATTAACATATGAAAATAAAAGATTGAAAAAGCTTTGATCTTAAAAAGGGCTTATAACATTTTCAAAATGAACATAGAAATTAAATTAGGACTTAATTATTAATAACTGACTTAAGAAATATACATCAGAAAAATAATTTTAAAAAAATACTTCATTAAAGACCATTTCTATACGCATTGAAACAGTACGATGTTCCAAAAACTCTACTGGGCTCTGCCATATTTTGAGGAAATAATCACCATTTCATCATAAGCTACTCAAAATATGCTAACTTTAGAAAATCTATCTCCACACTTGCTTTGTTAATATATCTAAGAAGGAAAAATAATATTCACCAAAAGCTGAATTAAAGAGACCTTTTAATAAATTGTAAGCTGAATTTTCAGTAAATTAAAACAGAACATTTCTAGTGATGTTTCAAAACACCATTTTTTAAGTAGTCAAAAGAGTAAAAAAGTGTATGTCAATGATTTAGTGTTCCTTTAAGTCATTTTATTTAGTATAACGATCCTTAAGAGTTTTACAAATCATAGAAGAGGATGTTATTAATTTTAAGTTGGGATAGTCAAATCGAATTGGGGAATGCTATTATAATTTCTCCGTTTCAATTATCATTGCTGGACAGATGCTTAAGTTTTACTGAAATTAAGAAACTTAAGTCCTTACTGAGCATATTTATTTTAGCTGATAGATATAATTCGAAGTCTTTTCGAAGCAGATATACAAGAATAGTCTAGAAAATAATGATGAATAAAGGATTATTAAAAATTTTAGTTTATTTTAAGAATTTTTGCAAAACCATAACCTTCAAAGAACGCTTACAGCACCTGCTTTGAGTAAGAAATAAGGAAAGTAGTTCTATTTCGTTCTAGTTTTACAAAGAGAAATTGATAACTTTTTAAAAACTTTAATAATCCTATTTTAAATTTAGTTTTATTATTAAATAAAATCTCTCAGCTTGGGTGGGATAGGAGATCAGCCGGCAATTACTAAATGCCTTTTTATGTTGCATTTATCACTCTAGAGGCTTTTGTTAAGTAATTAGTGGTAAGTGCATGGATTTTGGCAAATCACAAAGCCATGTAAAAACTGTACTATGTCCCAAGCTGTAGCCCTGCTGGCCCCAGATTAATAACTTCCCATTGAAGGAGTTATGGAACCCTAAAAATGAGCTATTATTGAGTTAGAAATAGTCATCAGAACCTTTAGGGTTAGGAATAAGAGAATGATGAAGTAGTACTCTCAGATGCAGCCTCAAGGTGTGCATGTCAGGCATGATCACTGGCGTAAACACAGCCCATATTACTTAATGGTGATAGTCTAACTATTTTCCTTTTGCCATGTCTAACCTACACAGGAATCGATAATTTCTTGCCCAGCTTACGCCTGCAGATTCATATGTACTCAGAGTGTGAGCTGACTGGGGAGTCAGAACTTTAGTACCACAAGGAATCCTCTCTCACCCTATGCGTCTTTAATGAGTGAGATGACATCATAGTCTGAAACTTTATTATTGGGAGAGTTACACTTCTTCTAGTGTTGTTTTTTAATGCTATACGGGGTTGCTCTTTAATTACGATCAATTGCTTATGATACTTTTTTACTTAATGGATGGGAGAAAAATTATTCAACAAATCTAAATATAATTTTATTTGATTTGAATTGCATGCTGCTTGGGGAGAACCTAGATATAGATAATTTGCCCATATGGGAGACTTATTTAAAAATAAAGAATAATAATATATTATAAATATAATGATAATGATCTGTATAATATTGTCTACTCTCTTTTATTCGATATAGGAATCTGATTATAATTTTTTATACTAAAACATTCATATTCATATAAATATAATGAAAAAAAATTTGATAATATATTTTTGCGAGAATATATGCCAAGCAATAATTTACAAGAGAAATAAAAATTAGTAGATATAAAGTTCTATCTACAAATTAAGCGTGAAATAGACTTTCCTGATTCATATTGAAAATTATAAGTTTAATATGGCTTAAATTTAAAATTTATATCTCTAACTTAAATTTTAATGAGCTTTACCAAAAGAAATTTAAATTCTATTGCTATAAAATTTCAATGTGAACAATTCATATTTAAATAAATATATTTTTCAAAATCTTTAATTATTCTTAAATTCAATCATTATATTTATTTTATAAAACTAAATTTTTATCGATTGCTTTTATCTATAATCAAACTAAAAAATGTTCGTGCTCTGTAATTATAGTTGATAAAATCAAAATCTTGAAAGTATGAAATACATAATAAGATTTAATGTGAGTTATAAAGTTGAGGATAAAATAAGAATCAAAATAAAATAGGTGATTGCTTAAAAATAATAAATGATGATCTCCAAATTTTGGTTCCTAAAATCTCAGATTTACTCCCTTAACTGTAATTTTTCTTTAAGTGATTCAAAATTAATAAGTACTTCTTCTTTAATTATCTTAAAAGCATCTCTCAGTTTCGAGATATTTCGTGCACACTTATAATCATCGTAATATACTTTGATTGTATTGCTTGTAAACTTATAGCTCTGTTCTAAGCTCTAAACGTTTCCACACAAAAGAAAAAAGGACATAATTTTTTTTAGAATTTAATAAGTCTTATGATGTATTATTTATTTAATAGAATTTACTTCTACTGCAACTAATTTTCACTGTTTTACTGTGATGCTCATTTAATTCTATTTTTTATTAAAATCTCAACTTTAATTGTTCCTATCCTTAGTTTTCATTACTTTATATACTTTATCAAATTTTCAAATAGAATATATCTCTTTAAAAATTAACTTTTTTTGTATTTGATATAATGAGTGAAATGCTATTAGATGATGGAGAGTAAGATTAAGACATCGGAACTCCTGATTCCATTTATTTTATGTAATCCCTGAGCTTAATTCTAAAATAAATTAACTATCAACCAATTATTATTATAAAATATTTTATTATTTCTAAGTGATATTAATATTTATGTATATTTAAATTAAGCTTAATTTAATTTATTGACTATGTCTATTTACTAATAAAGGGCAACAAATTTATATCTAACTATAAAGATGGCTCCTAGATGGTTATTAGTAATTAATTTTAACTATTAAATAAATAATAAAATTATTTCAAATTCACATTTTTTATTTATAGTCTGAAAAATTTCAATAAAAGATATGATTAAATTTTTATTAATTATTGACAAGAAATTAAAGCTGATAAAATAATTAGTTCTTTTTTTAATATCAATTAAAATCTCATAGAATATCAATAAATATAATTAATTATTAAAAATATTTGTCAGGAAAATCCAAAATTAAATAAATGCCCCAACTTTAACTAAACATTATCCGTTAAGCCCTTATTTTTCACTACAGACTATAAAGCCAAGTTTTATTGTAAGTAGCCACTGTTTTTAGTCATTTACTGAAATCCATCTATAATTGGTAAGTTGGCCAAGAATATTATTATAATTGCAGGAATCAATAAATAAATTAATCTTTTTTAATAATGGATTAAATAAAACTTCGCCGACAAGGAATGCTAATAGAAATAGCTTTTAGAGGAAAGACTACACACTCTTCCACCTTAATACATGCTTTATAAAGTAAACTTAAAAATTGTAAAAAAGACAATTTTAAGGATATAAATTTTAGTGGTTAAAACTCCTAAAAGAAGTAAAGATAAAATTATAGATAAACCGTAAAACTTATCTATTACTTTCTCCATAAAATAAGTTGATTATAAAATGAAGTTTTATAAAGATTTATTTTGATTTGTATATTATATTGTTTTGGGCATAATTGATTATTAAATCACAGAGTAAGTGAATCTAACCAGGATCATAGTGATTGGTAAGTTGACAGTATTATATCCAATGATCTACTTATTCGATTAAAAAACAATATCCTACTTTTTTATTAAACTACAGAAAATTTCTATTAGTTTTTTAACTTCTTTCTTAGTTAAATTGCACAAAATATATTACATAGTTTTATTTAATACATTACCAAATAGAGTATAATAGAAATACTAAGACCTTTAATAATGCAGCTGTAATCCCTCAAACCATTTTTATTCAATTCATAACTTAATTTTATAAAATTTCAAGATAATGTCTATTTCTAAAATTTATTCTTGAATAATTTTTTATATAGAGAACAATATTGGTTTCTTTAAATTTTATATTTAGCGATTATAACTTACTTTTGAGAGAAAAAAATAAATTAATTAAAGTTATAATTATCAGCAGTTTTTTTATAAGAATTTTCGCTAATTTTTGTGATTAAAAATTTATTAGTAAGAAGTCCCTCTATCCTTATTTTAAATTAACTTCCTGAATAATTAAATATAAATTATATTTAATTCATTCTCATATTATCCTTATGATTATATTATCTCTAAGAATATAAAATAAAATAGTAAAAGATCATTATAAATACAGAGATAGAGGTGAATAAAATTCCTAAAAATTTGAAGAAATAAGATACATTTAAACTACAAAAATATATCTAAATTTATTAATTTTAAATGCCTTTATTTGTCCATCTTCAAAAATCTCTGAGCAAGCACTCTTTAAATTTTTTCCTCATCTTAGTAATCATTTTCGCTTTAATCATGATTGAGTAAGCGCATGATTAAAGCGAAAATGATTACTAAGATGAGGAAAAAATTTAAAGAGTGCTTGCTCAGAGATTTTTGAAGATGGAAAAATAAAGGCATTTAAAATTAATAAATTTAGATATATTTTTGTAGTTTAAATGTATCTTATTTCTTCAAATTTTTAGGAATTTTATTTACCTCTATCTCTGTATTTATAATGATCTTTTACTATTTTATTTTATATTCTTAGAGATAATAAATTATGATTAAACATTTTTAATTTTTAATGAGTTAAAATTTTTTGGACTTTGATCTGTAGAATAAAATCTTAATAATAAATGATTAATACCCAGCATAGAGATTTGGTTTATTTTTCACTTTTTCCTTTTAAAAGGAAATATTATAATTGAGATTTAATTTAAAATCTGATATTTTTAAAATATTAAAGTAAGACTTCGAACTTCTTGTCAGTTAAAATGCCTAAATGACCTCACTAATCATCATATTAGATAGCTAATAAAAAATTTATAATATAAATTCCAAGCCCCTCTTAGCAGCGAAATATTATGAGCGCACTTAATAAAATCCTCTATTTAAATTCTTTAAAACTTGTATCTCTTTATCTCTAGACTGAAAGTTACCATACACAAATTGCAAGGATACGAAGATTTTATAAATTAAAGCTGAATGATATAATTATTATTTATGTCTGAGATACATCTCTGATTTGCTTAATTTTAATATAGTCAAACTTTGAATTTAAATATGAAAAGCTTCTTATCAATTTTAATTATATTAAACATTCCAAATAAATAAACATAACTCCTGATCTCTAAAGTTCCTAGCTTAATAAATCTACATTTGAATTAATCTGCGCTTGGGAGAAAAGTCTCCATTTGCCAAAAGAGCGGCAGATTTTTAATCAATTCTATGACGGCTATATAAAAATAAAATTCATTTTCTGTTAAATTGGTATACTATATAGGTTTTAAATTCTCTTTAAAATTATAAAGATACTAAAAATTATATATTTAGATAAATTTATATTTATACTTTATCTTTAAATTTGTATCCTTGGGAGGTATTTAAGCACGAATGTCATACTTATAAACTTAAAAACACTTTTATAAAAATATAAAGAATTTATAACAATATTTAGTGAATATGGTTACTTCACATCCTCAGCAATCTAAAATATAATAATTTAAAAATATTCAAAGTATAAATTCTATAAACCTCATAAATAAAAATATTTTTAAAGAAAGAAATTAAATTTTTGTTAAGTTTCTAATGAGAAGGTTTGTTATAAAATTGCAGAAGATAAAATAAAAGATTCTAAGATGTTGAAAGATATTATAATAAATATGTTAAAGTTTCTTTAAGTAAAATTTTATCTGTACAAGAAAAAATAATTTTGAGAACACACTTAACCCTTATAAAAATAAAATCATAAAAATTGTTTAATTTTTATAATAACTTTCGTACAAATCATTTTATCTTGTATTATATATATTTCGCAAAAATCCTATTCAATTTTGATTTTATAAAAAATATAACATCTTTATGATTGATGCTAATCATAAATATTTTGATTTGAATGAATGCTTGCATTAGATTCAGTTTCTCCTCCGGCAAATTTTATTCGAATAATTTAAATTCTAAATTTGGATTTTTTTCTCAATCTGCTTTTTTAATAATTTTTATAAATTAATAAATTAATGACTAAGAAAAAATTAAAAAATGATTTAATTTGATCTTATTTTTTTCAGCTTTTTCTGAACGTTTAAAATAATCTTTTAAATTATAATCCAAAAAGGTATAAATAATGTTGTTATCTAAAATTAGAGCTGAAAAATAAAGAATATAAAATAAGACAAAGAAGGATAAATTACTTATTTTTATTTTATAAATACATAATGCAATAAACAACATATTACTAAAAGCACAAAATTTTCCTTAATAAAAAATTATATTAGATTTATATTAGCAGAATTAAGCACCCCGCTAAGGAATATATATAATAGGCTTTTATATCACCTACTAAAACACGCTCATAACTAGTGTGACCAGTCCTCGATGCCACGTGTCAACCCAAGACGAAATAAAAATTAATAAGTCATAATATCGAATTATAATTGCCTGTTTTATTGATGGTTGAGAAGGATCTATGAAATCCCTTCTGCCAGCTTTATATATTATTTTACAGTTTATCAAAACGCTTTCTAGAATTGATTATTATCATAAAGTAGTAATATTAAAATTTATTTTTGAAAGCCAAAAGCAAATCTTTTATTACTAGCAAATTATTAAAGGTATGTTTTAACTCAAACTCTTTGACCTCGAACACAATAGTCGAGGAACTCTCAGTTTTAGTTAGATTGCTGAAATTTTGCATTATACTCATCTATTTAGACACTCTTACAACTTGCTGATATTCGAAAGGTGAAAGTATTAACTTAAAATACTTGAGTTACCTTTAAAAATTGATAAGTATATATTATCCATCATATCGATTGAATCGATTCATTAAAATTAAATTTAAATAATTTATTTTTAATTCGAGGCTGATGATAATTATGGTGATACTATTAGCACATCATTTATTATTGATAGAGTTATTATTCGAAAGTCATTTTGCTAATTATTAATTCACAATCACATGATTACTATCAGCTATTTGATTTCAATATAAATTAAAGTAAATATAACAAGTGTTGTTAAGGCTAGGTAATTTTTACCCTAATAAAAGTTTTTATAGTTTTTTTAATAAGGGAAGCTAAATAGCAATTTTCTATTTTTTATTGATTAATTTATTATTTGTTTAAAAAAATAAAATGATCAAATGTGATATATTTCTCTAATGATGGTAGCATGTTGTTCTAATACAATTAATTAATATCATATTTAAGGATTTCTTATAATATTAGTTAATTTTGTTGCTAAAATAATTCAAATGAGATTATGAGAATTCAAAATTAATTTATAATTCATTACCTAATTTTAATTAAGTTTTAGCTTGAAATGTTTTTAATTTTATTTAAGAGAACCCAAAATATTTCTAGATAAAATATTGATAGGGTTGATTAATTTAACTTAATAAAAGGCATCTTTCAAAGACTTTAGAGTTTTATATTAAAATAAAGATAGAAATTAAGTTTTACGCCTTCATTTATTCATCAACTGATAGGCCACTTTTATAAGATTTATATTAATGTGCATAAACTAATTAAGCGTGATGTCAAGAGCTAACCCTCAATTAAATCTCGGACAGTCTTGAGGATCCATATAATTCATTACTCAAAATCTTAACTATGTCTCTATGACAATTCTCGCTAGCTAGAACAGTGCCAGCTTTCTCCTCCTCATTCCAATTATGGTATAATGAAGGCAGGATGTTCAAATTCAAGAATCAATAGCATGCTTGGAATAGTTAGTCCAGGTGACAATAGGTAATACACTTCGTGGTTTACTTTATAATGATTTAAGTAAACCCATGGTGGTTCACTCGCACTCAATCTGTTTAGAAAATCTCATGAAGGGTGCTCGTTACTAATCGTTGCAGTCTGCATTTCTCTCATACTTAGGATTTTTTACTTGCTTTATTAAACTAAATATTTTTAACTTTAATGACTTTCGAATCTCCCTCGACTATTATAGATTTAGCGTTGATTTAGCGAAATTTTTTTAAAAATTTATTACCAGTACTTATAGTTAAGTTTTTATTGATGAGATCCCTACTGTAGTTCTTCATACTCCTAGGCTGTTGAAAAGTGGTA
>JAJKFJ010014403.1:0-11088 GCA_027382625.1 Tetmemena sp. SeJ-2015 | reverse complement strand
GTGAAATCACATGAGAGTGAGCTAAAATGATTGCATTTTACGTAAATTATCAATTAGAGAATAAAATGAGACCAACTTTGCTGTATTTTAGATCTCCGAAGGAAAGAACTCCCGGCTTTCATGATGTGAATGTAAGATCAATTTATTCCTAAGAGAATTCATAGCTCACTAACGATGGCCACAGACTTGATTATCAGTTGGAACAACTCAAATACAAAATGATGGGTCAAGGAGCCAGTGGCAGATTGCTTTCGCAGAGAGGAACGAGGCAGATTACCAGTAATTTAACAACACAGATGAGTCTCTATAAATCGAAGCCCTTGTCACAGTAAATCAAAGTCAGATCCAAAAGACTCAAGGATTCATAGACATTTAGAGATAGCTTGAACTTTTCAATTATCAATTTTCATTTATAAAATCTTATTTCAAGAAGAAACGACAGTTCGATCTTTAGTAAAACTGTTGGAAGCTTCTCTTTAGGAGATCGTTTCCCAGATTACAAAATTTTGGCAAAGAAAACACCCAAGGGAGTCGGACCTGGAGTATATAAATTTGAGAAAAGTTTAGATATATTAGCCAAGAAACCTTGCAAAACGCTTATAAAGCACTCTCATTTTGGAGTTGAGTCTGGAAAGCATGGTTACATGTATGTCGGGAACTAGCTTGCATTAAATTAGAAGAGCCATAAATTTTATAAGCTTGTATTTGATGAAGATTTCGCTGCAGTTACTAAAAGACTATAAACAGTGCATAGCAGAGGGGCCTCTATAATGAAGGAATCTAATGTTAGTGGCTTGGGTAAGTCGTCGCTCCATCAAATTTTATCTTGGAAATCTTTGGGCTTTTTAAATTTCACCAAAATTGTCTAATAGGATAGCCAATACTTGCAAGCAATCGAAGTTTATTGGACCAAGAGTAAAGTGCGAGAAGCAGCCGCAGCAGACCTAGAGAGATAATCATCAAGAAAAGTAACAAGAAATTTATTAAGCCCAGATTTAGATTTGATAGGAGCTGGAATGAATAGGAACAGTTCCAATTTCAAGAATTCAATCGCCTCTCTAAATAAGAGGGCTGAATATTATTTATTTTGTTATTGAAAGAAACCAGAGATCTTAATCCTTTAGCTTTGATCCAGTGACAAAAAATAACAACTCCTTTAATCTATCAACATCACAAACTAATCCACAGATTAATCAGTAAGCTTAATTTATTTTGATAGAAGTTTATAGAAAGAAATTTGAGATTACCCAAGTGAAGATAAATTAGATTAGTGCTGTGAATTGGGAGGACTTAAAAGCCAGAGTTAAAAGTAAAAAGAAATCCATGCAGACACTTTCGAAAGAGGATTATCAGAGGAGATCAATTGAGCTGAAGTCGATTGTGAAGAGCCAAATGAGTGATTTATCGGGAATGGTGCCGAACACATCTCAAAATAAGCAGCACTCTCAAGTCAAGATTTAAGATCTACTAGACAAAGAGGGAATGAATGAAGGAAACGCATAAGAGCTAAGATCACATAAATTAGATTCATCAGGCAAGATTAAATCAAAAGATATCAGCGAACAGCTGACTAATTACAGCAGAGGGAATCAAGAATTAGCAAATGTGAGAGATTTGCGAATGGGGAAAGCTTCTGTAGGCTAGAATACCAATAAATACGAAAATTCAACAGATGCCGCAAGTTTTAACGCAAGCAATTTGCGCTGAAATATAATTTAAGTCTACCTTACTTTAATTTACATATTGAATAAATGTAGCTATATTCATCTATAATGAAGAGGGTGAAGCTATTTTCTTATTAATTTTGAGTTCTATTCTGATAATTAAAATAAGAGGTAAATTTAAAATGTCTAGAAAGAGAAACACTGAAGATGCAGGAGGAGTGGAGTTGAGAGAAACTGGAGCGAAGCAGAAAATTCAATCGGATGACTTATTTTCCCCGCAGAATCAAAATGCTGTTGAAGATTAAGAGCCTCCCAAACAAGTGAGAAAATTACCTAGCAGGTAGCAGATGTTGAGAGAATAAAGCTCTGGGGAGGAGGATTCCTTCGATAAAATAAAAGATAGAAAGCAACAGTAAAGGAGAAAAAGACCTTAAAATAATGAGGAGGCAGCAGAACCATTAATTTAGAATGCACCCACTAATCCTAATCTGGAAAGAGAAGGGCCACAAAGAAGGAAGAGACCAATGAATGAAGATGAAGATACGCCATAAATTGATAATCAAGAAACTAATCAATAGCCTAGAAGGAAGAGGAGACCATAACAATAGTAATAAACTCCTACACCGGAATAGGATGATGATTATTTTAACTAAGGAGAATTTGAAGAAGATGAGCTGTATGAAATTTACAATGTTCCAAAAACAAAGTTTTACCAACTTTCACATTACAAAGAGTACTTCGATGTTTCTACGATGGATGTTTTACATAGACTTAGAAAGTCTATATGGCCATTTTGCTCTAAGAGCTACCTTTTCAAGGATGACGATTAGATAGATCTTTATGGACCGATGTGGATAATGCTCACCCTTATTGTAGAAATTGCAGTGGTAGGATTTATTGTTTATCAAATCGATGTTGCTACAACTCTCACAGATTTAAAGGCTGGAAAGATCACTACTCAGGGCATCTCTTACAGTCTTTTGAAAGTAGCAAGAGCTGCATTTGTTTGCATTGCTTATTTTGTGCTAAATCCACTACTTCTCTTGCTACTGATAAAATACGTTCTTTGGATCCCAGAAATATAGTATCTTTGGCTCTTCGCAATCTATGGCTACTCATTCACTATTTTCGCAATAACAACTGTGCAAAATAATAAGTATGAAGAAGTGCTTAATGTGATAACTATAAGTTGGATGAATTGGGTATTTTTAGCTGTTTCAGGTGTAGTAAGTCTATTCTCAATTGTCTCTGAGATGTATGCATTGATAAAAACTCTAAAGCTTATTTTTTTTCTCAAACTCGATTGGAACAAGGAGTATGTAAATTTTTGATGATAGTCCTCTTTGAAGTCCTAATGCATTGCATATTCATATACGTAATGAAAATCTACTTTTTAACAGAATCATGAATATCATCATTCATAAGATTATTTTTTTTCCATTAAAAATTATTCAACAAGCATAATTTTAATAGTTTTTTTTAACATTCGATTTAACTTTAAGAAAGGTTATGATTAAAGAAATTAAATTATTTTTCTATATTTTATAAATTTTCAAATAAGGATTTGAAATGTAAATATGTTTTAATCATTAAAAATATTATTTTTAATATCGATTCTTCTGATTTACTTTTTTTTTTTAAAAAAAAATTCAAGCTAATTACCAGTTTTTCAAATTATTCTTAAATCATTAACCGAAAGTATCTAGAAAGTTTAATGAATTTATCAATTTAAAACAAACTTTATGGTATAGCATTTTATATAAAATAATATTATTAAACTGCAATTTAATCTCAAACCATAAATATTTACTTAAGCTTATCTAAAATGAATATTTTTCCTTATTTTTCATTAAAAATTTCATGAAATTAAATAGTATTTCTGATAAAGAAAATATTGTATACTTGATAATTCACGCAATTTAATAAGCTTAATGTATCAAAACAAAATAAATAAATAAATTGTTATTAATTTTGAATGTTTACCTTAAGTGTTTAGAATGGAAGATGATAAATAAAAATATTCACTTTTAATAGTATTGCAAGGAAATTTCCATTTTAAAAGATTTAGCCTTTCACCAGTAGGCTTAATTGAAGTACAAAAATCCTATACTCTATAATTGCATTAATTTAATGATTTTAAATAAAGTATTACAGTTTTTGTTATTAATTGGCCTATTTTCTCGTTCTCTCACTAACCCTTTGGGGGATCTTGGAAATAAAGAATAAAAATTCGACTTTGACGGTAACTATCTATTATCCTTTATTCATACTTCCTCCTCCTTCCTGTTTTAGTTATCTTGATATTTAATATGATAGAGTATAATAAACTATCTAGAATTTGTTCCTTTTTAAACTAATTCAAAATAGATTGCAAAAACTTGTAAATTGACAGAGATCTTTGTGAGAAATATTCTTCCCTAGAAAATAAAGAGGTAAGAATCTTGGATTATAAGATGTAATCTACTCTTTAACTGGAGGATTGTAACTCACTTTTCATAGATTGGTGATACAAATGAAGCAGTTCACTAATATGCAGAGTGTTGCATGCAACAATATTAACTCTAAAGTAAAAGATAAAGCAATTAAGAGAAGCAAAAATCATTTAAGTAACTCAAAATAGAAGAGAACTAAAATCAAAGAGTTGCTATTGCTGATTAGTATTATACTTTTCAGCATAGATTTTCAAAATATTTTCATTTCCTTCTGGAAAGCCTGGAAGAAAGTGGACGACCTCAAATCTTCTATGCTAAAACTTGGTACTGTAAGCGCTCCTTGACGGCTGAGTATAGCTCAAATCATTTTAAAAAAGGAGATTTTACTTATTATAGGGAAATTTTACTTCTTCAAACTTCTCTAAAAAAAATCTTAAATTCTAATCAAACTCAAAAAGTTCTGTAAAAGACTAAAAATATATGGCTACTACAGTAAAAGCAGGCTTTCTAACTCGTAGAGAAAATAAGTCCGATTGGATAATATTAAAAATTAAATATTTTAAAGCAAATAAATAATGTCCCTAATTTACATAATACTAAATGATCAGCTTCGTAAATTAAAAATACGAGAATATGGTTAGCTTTTTAAATAAGGAAGGTTTAATGAATGTTAACGATATGGACTAATTTCTGCAAATCATTGAATTTGGTTTAATAAAGTAAAAATAATATGTTTCAATTTATTAACATCTATTTTACAAAAAGCTAAAGTAATAATTTTTAACAAATCAATATATAGAACATCACTCTATAAAATATCACAGATGGATAAATTTTATTTGGCTGCAACTCATAAACCCCTCAAAATTACTATTTATTTTAAATTATTGGATTTATTAAAATACATCTCCAGGTTTGATCGGCTGGTCTTCTAATCTTACAACATCACTCATGATTTAAATAAATGGCTCAAGCTTTACGAACTTGAGTAGTCTGTGTACGTAAACTCAATTATTCAGTTTTCCTGAGAGCGTTTAGTATTTTTAGTTACTTATTCAAGATAGTAACTTTTCAGACATTTATTTTGGATCATAAGCCATCTTCAAAATACCCCCAGGAATTAATTTCACTATACAGATAGAAAGATCCAACTTAATTTATTCATTCATTTTAACATGTATGCTTTAAATTTCTGAGAACTTAAATATATTCTTATTCTTAAATATTTTAAAATGTAACCTAAAATTAAAATTATAAAAATGTATAAATAATTGAAAAGATAATATGATGATTTAAACTTCAAGAATATTGGTAGCCGATTAATAGCATTTTCAGTTACAACAAATTAGTTGGACTCAGAAATCTAAAATATTATATCTTAGTGAGTGGAAGTGATTTATAATTTATTTATTTACATAGGATATAATATCGTTATTCTTAACTAGTACGATAAGTGCTGGTTTTGAAAATGATTTATAATTTACATTCCTAAAATTTTACTTTACTTTACTTTACTATAATTTATTATAAGTTACTTTTAGAACATGCTTTCATCAGTGGGAAATGGAGTGCTTTTAGAAATAAGCTCGCCTAGTCTTAAACTATATCTCTCGGATAATGTTTTCCAATAAGATGAAGCAGCTTAAATTTATTCAAATAATAGTCTTAAGTAGGATTTTAACAATTTATTTCACTTTATAGTTAGTTTATTTATTATTTAGATTAATATTCAATTTTTATGCAGTTGGATTTTTAATCTTATTTAATTCAGCTTTTGTAAGAGATAGTAAATGTGAGCAGCCTAGTTTAATTTTCGGATAAAATATGAGGACATTGACTTCTATAAGAAATAAATTTAGCAATTTCTGCTCTTCAAATAAAGAAAGTGGGAGTGGATCCATTTTCTATTTGGATTCTACAAATATAATAGACCAAGAATCTATATATACAAATAACAATGCAACCTATGGAGGAGTAATAAAAACAAAAATCATATATTCACTAATAAATTATATCGATTCAAAAAAAATATTTTTTATATTTTAGGCAACAAATAATTATTCCAAAATTTAAATTACTTCAGAATCCTTAACTATTCTGAAGAAAAAATTGAATGGATTTTAACTTATTTATAAGATAAAAGAAAAAAATATGGCATTTTCAAAAATAAATCGAATAAAAAAATATATAAAAATAATATTTTAGACCCCTTAATTGTTTTTGAATGTTTTTGTCAAATACGAGTATCTAAATGTAAACTAAAATAAATTTTATATTGAAAATATTTCATTTCTATTATATTTATTGAGGAAAAATTCTATTTTTATAAGAAATGAAAGTGTTTTTAATTATTGATACGACAGTCGTTTTGAAAATAATAGCGCCACTATTGGAGGTGTTTTTTATTTAAGCGAGGGATCTTAAGGTTAACATATTAATTTTAAAACTAAGAAATCTATCTATTCTGAATTCCACTGCCACTTAATATGGAGGTGTTGCATATTTCAAAGAGAATTCGTAAAATCAACTAACATAATAGAAATTAACTTTCTACAAGAGTTATATTATATAAGCCCAAGCTTAAAATGGAGGAGTATTCTTTTCGGAAAATCCTGAACTAGCACTTAATATAAGCCAATCTCTTATTACATATAATTTAGCTTATTTTATAAACATAGACTCAATCATCGCAATCAGGGGGTGTAATTTATCTGAAGGATTTCAGATCTCTAAGCATTTTTAATTCATCTTTCAAAGAATTTTCTTCTTATTCTGGATCTGCCATTTATTCAAGTTCAAATTACGATCTATCTAAAATCCAACTTCTCAACAGCAATTTTAATAAATATAAAGTCCTTTTAATTTTAGTTGCCCTACTTCTCAGATAAGTTTAAATTCATACAACGATCTGAGCTTAGACTCTCAGTTTTATTTTGAGAAACTATATTTAGTGGAGATGATTGGTGTAACTATTTCTAACTGCATTTCTACAGATAGGGGTTCAACTATAGTCTTAAAGGATTCAAGTCTTACAGCAGTTAACTCAACCTTCTAGAAGAACCAAGGAGTCAACGGTGGAGTTATTAGAGCTTTTTAGTCTAATATAATACTTAAAAATTCCTAATTTTATGCTAACTCAGCTCAGAAAGGTGGAGTATTTTCAATTTTTTTAGTTTTAAAGATTGCAAATACAATTGTTTTATTTGAATTGCTATTATCTGAGTTTTCCTCTGCTACGATATTATTTTGCAACTTTCTCAAAAATGGTGCAACTGTATATTTTGTGGGATAAGAATTATATGCCAATTTTTAAATTAAAACTCTCTATACAATATTTTTTTATTTATTTCAATAAACTCATTTTGATTTTTATTTGCATTTTTTTATATTGAAAAGCTGTTATTTTTTATCAAGAGTCTTAAATGTTTTTCATAATTTTAATAAAAAGATTTTACTTCAAAATTGAACTTCCTCTCTCTTTCATTTATTATTTGTAAAAGCTGGTGTAATAAGTCTCCAATCTGAGTCTTGGGTTACGATTTAAAATTAATTGTAATTTCGAATAGCACTTTCTTGGACAACTATTCGCTAGTAGATTCTTCAGTGATGGATGTTCTGGGCTCCTCCTCTTCCCAAAATATGTATTTATTTTTAAAATATCAGCATTCATTCTAGCATCTTCTAGAATAACTTAAATTTATAGGAATTTTTAAAACACCTCTGTTCGGAATGGCTTCACTTTTATATAGGCACGAGTAGTGATAAAGAACAGTATTTTTGCAGACAATTAAGCAAAGGAAGAGAGCAGTAACTTCCTTATTGATTTTTCAGGCAGGGACTAAAGGTAATAAATTTTTATAATTTTTATTAAAAATCCTCATATGCCTAAAGGAGACAAAAATGGAGGAAAAATAATTAAGAATTTTTAATATTAAAATTTTTACTGCTTAAAAAAAATTATCTTTGAATTTTATTTTTTACTAATATGAACTTTATTCTCAAAGAAACTCTTTTATTTGTCACCAAGCGGAACTTAATATGTCGGATATTCATGCAAGTTGCATATTCCATTAATTGAAACGTCCTAAATATTATTTTTATGATTAGAAAGTAGATAAGGCTTTTTTAATTGGTGATTCAACAGTTTTTGAAATAAATAAAATCTTACTTTAACATAAATCTGATAAATTTAAATTGATCTAAACTTACACAATCAATTGGTCTACTTTTTATTCGTTTAGACCTCAAAATTGTAAATCTTTGTAAATTTAATGCTGAAATTGTTCTAAAATAATAATCATAGAAGAAAGAGAATTAAATAATTGAAAACATTTTTACCTTATTTTATCTTAGCTCTGATTCGGACATATTTGTGACTAAGAAAATTCATAACTCATAAATTACGGCCAAAATATTCAAATTTTTATTTTATAAATAACCTCTAGAAGATTAATTAATTTAAATTTTCTCAAATATTCTACATTTTGAATCATTTTTTACTTAGATTACTTTTTACATGTTGTCCCCACCCCGATCTCTCAAACGTAACCATCAGTGATTAAAAATTTAATTAAAAATTTAAAACGCAAATTAAGATTGCTGATTCTTCAAAACTCTTATTTTAAACTTCAGGATCTTCTTCGTATTCGAATCTACTAAAAAGCATGAAAATAAAAGGAGACTTCATTTAAATTGTTCAGGGCTCCACTATCCACATTTTCAATACTTAGTTCTCTATCAAACAAATAAAAAAACTTCTCGAGTAAATTAAGTTTATAACAAATCAAATTTTTTAAATTGAATGATAATGCAACTAGCTATTCTCCTAATGGAGGAGGCGCAATTCAGATTTTCGGTTAAAGTACCCTTATAATCTAGTACTGCATATAAATTATGAAATTTTTATTTAAGCACTTTTTATCAAAGTAATTCCTACGTCGGTGGAGCCATTTATGCTAATAACTTTAATCTGGTTACATTATAATTGAAAATGAAATTTAAATTTAAAACTGAGTTAAAGCAATAAATGTAGAGCTGAAAATGTATACAGCTAAAATATTAGCTCCGTATTTCTATATGGAGCTTGTTCGATAGCTCTTAAAATTATGAAAAGAGTTTATTATATAACTATTGCAATAAAAGGAGTTTATCAAGAGATATTGCTGTTACAGAAGTATCAGCCAAGAAATTAGCAAATTAAAATATTTCTGCACAAGGCAACTCTCTACACAGATCTGAAAAAGAGGAATATACTTAAATGAAATTTGCTTAAAATTTAATGCTATAACGTATTGTAATAATCTCAACACAAATACTCGCTCTGCCAATATAGTAAAAGTTATTATGTTTATTCCAAATTTAATCTCACTCCCTATTAAATTATCAGTTATAATAAACTCAGATTTCATAGAAAATTGGAGTGAAACTTAAGGGAACTCTATCTATGCTGAAGGTACATACGCTTGCAATTTAGTCATTTAAAATTGCAGCTTCTCAAGCTAAATTAGCTTCAACTAAATTTATGCAGCTCAGATATCAGTCCAAATTTATAATTCAGAATTCCGTGATGTAGGCCCATTAGTAGTTGATAATGGAGGTGCTTTCTACTGCAAACAAGATAAAAATAATAATACTGCAGTGACTGTAATTCGATTCTCATTTAAAATTCTACATTCAAAAACCTTCAGGCTTTCCTCGGTGGAGCTATCTATATTGAAAAGAAGAAAGTAAACTTTTTTATTTTACCTTGAAGAGTATGTAGACGTCGTAACCACGATGTACAAAATTATTAATTCAACGTTTAGAAATTGTACTGCAATGAGTGGGGGTGCAATATTTCTTGACAGCCCTCATTTTATTTTATTCAAGGCATTTCTTTGAGTAAAAATAACTTTACTAGTAAAATGATTATTAATTATAAATATGATGAGTAACAATTATTTTGATTCGAATAGTGCAGATAATTAATAGATTTTCTTATCAATTAGCAAAGACGGCATCTCTTTTAAGCAAATAGGTTACGGAGGTGCTATTTATTTCAAATGCCAGACATTAATGTTCTTATGCTACTTTAATTTTTTTATTTTAAATTGCAG
Source organism: Tetmemena sp. SeJ-2015 (assembly GCA_027382625.1). Taxonomy (NCBI): domain Eukaryota; phylum Ciliophora; class Spirotrichea; order Sporadotrichida; family Oxytrichidae; genus Tetmemena; species Tetmemena sp. SeJ-2015. The sequence goes on along the minus strand of JAJKFJ010014403.1, from coordinate 897 downwards.
AAATTTTTTATTAAAAAAAAATTAAAATCTTTTTGATAAAAATACAGTTTAAATTTGAATTCGATGCTCCATTCTAAGTGAATAATATGGATAGTGGTAACCTTTTTAGTTTTATAAAATTCATCAGGCATTACTCGCTCCAAATTGAAAAAAATACATAAATATCAAGTGGAGAGTTAAAATTATAAAGCTTTATAAACTATCTAACAATTTAAAATCATAAAATGTATGATATTTCATTATATTCACCAGATTTAAATTTGAATTTGTTATTTATTTTCTAATTACTTTAATTAAAATGAAAATTTTTGACTCCTTATTGAATATTATAATTTTATACTTCTTTTTCCTTTCCAATAACACTTTCGCAAACAACTATGCTAATAGATATGGTGGAGCAATCTACCATGAAGGAGTAGATCCTTAAATTTACTTTAATGGTCAAGTACTGTTCTCAAATAATTCAGCAGTATTGTATGGACCAGATCAAGCAACACTTGCTCAGAGTTTACAAATACTCTTTAAAACATTTTAAGCATATGTTTTTACTTTAATTAAAATTCTAATTATCAATAATTGCAGAGAAAACCTACAAAGATTAAATTAAACTAAGAGCATCAAGGCTATTGATTTCATAAACTACTAAAGACTAAATGAAAGATGAAAGAGATATACATTTTAGAAAAGAAAGAATGATAAATTAAAAATTAGAGTAAAGAATTTTATAAAATGCACAAATTTAGCAACTAAGGTTGAACTGCCTGTATAATAGATTTAGAATTAATTTTCAAAATTATAATAAAGTAATTAATTTGTTAGGGTACGCTATGTTCGCCCACCCGCCTAATTTTAATAGTTTAGAGATGTCTTAGAAGAATTAGAGTGTAACCGAATGAA
>JAJKFJ010014399.1:0-11089 GCA_027382625.1 Tetmemena sp. SeJ-2015 | reverse complement strand
TGACTGCGTTTATTAGAATTATAAGTACTATATTTATTTAATTAAATAATTAAGTTACTCTCGTCTCTGAGCTAGCAGGAAGATTAAAACAGTCACTTAAATTAGATGTCTCCAATTGTCTCTCTAGTCAAGTATTCAAACGTGCTTCCGTTAAAAGTAAATTCATTTTAAAAATTTTGAAAATCAATGCTATATCTACAATAATAAAGAAATTAATTATACACAACTTATTTTCACTTTTTTATCATATTATGGGGTTTTGGGGTTTTTATTAATATGCCAAGGAATATCATAAAATTTAATCTAATTCATTTTAATTTATATTAACTCAAAGTTAATTCCTCGCTTTTAACTTTTGCATCTTTGATAGAGAAGAAAATTCCATTAATTTTATCGTATTCCCACTCCGATATGAAGAACTTATATAGTGAATAATTCTTTATTTTTTTGGTAGTTTGCAATAAAATGAAAATTTAAATGGAAATTCTAGTTATGAAGAAGAAGAACTTATAATACATTTTATGTAGGATTCATATTAATTTTAGATACGTTTTTGGCAGTACCCGAATAGAAATAAATTATCGCTTAAATTAAATCTTAATGTAATCCTTCACTTGTTAATTCAAAAAATCTCTGATTTTAAGAATTGAATTATCAATATTTAATCTGCATAAACTTTGAAATCGAAGACTATCTAAAGTAAACCACTTCCCTCGTGCTACAAATAGTTTAAAAGTTCAAGGGCAAGTTCAAATCCATAAGGTTTAACGAGATATTGGTTGACAGCAATAGTCAGATGGTTCAATTCATTATAGCTGAGAATTTAATAAAAAGATAATTAAATTAGATATTAAATTAAAATGGAAGAAATAAGTGGCAGTTGAAGTGCCTCAGAATTAAATAATTAATACACCATTAGATTATCGCAAAATTCTAAAAACTTTTTATCCTTGTAAATTTTGTATGGGAGTGCTGAGTACAGAGTTATAATAGTATAGAGTTTTAAGAGACTCAATTTTAATGAAAATGATGATGAGGATGAAGATGTGTCAGCGCTTCATATCTCACAGCTGAGAGGTGCTGTGAAGATGATTAAAGAAGATGCTCACATCAATTTTTGATTCCCTATCGAACAAGCCTTTGATCAGGGAGTGAATCAATGATTTCAACTGACACCATTTTGGAGCTCTCTATTTATTATTTTAACCAATCCCCGATTTTAATTAAAAATCCTACTATATTACTTCAATAAAATCTATAAAAGCCATATAGTGCTTCTGAATATTTTAATAAGATGATGAGAGAATTCTATTCCAACCATGTGGACAACAAATATTTTTTATTACCTAATTGACAATGAAGATAACCTTTCCAAAATACCTACCTTTATTAAGATTCAATTTTTGTAAAAATAAAAGTGAAAGCGCTGCTGACAAATTTTAAACAGTTAACGCAGGTGTATTTGATAACTCGATGCTTCAAAAGTGTGAAGTTTATAGTCGATGAGACTTATTGCGTGCACCTAAGCAATTTAATAGTTTTTCCTATTCTTGAGATATTTAATTTTTATAAGCGATTAACATTCCTTTTTAAATTGATTATAATTTGAGAGAGTGAAGAAAAGCAGTAAGCCACCTCAGATCTAGGATTTTTACATAAAATAGCACACTTTATAAAATTATAAAGGATTTAACTGTGGATATAAGAAATTAAGCAGTCTTAGATGGAAATCTTAATTTATACTTAATATATATATTTCAAAATTAATACAAATCTATTTCTGTTCCTGTTTGCTTTGTGTCAAGAGACTCTCTAAACACTGAAAATTGAAGCAGAGGAATCTTTTTCTTTCATATAAAGAGAGCTCAACAAGGGAATTGATCCTCAGAAAGATGATCTTGATTTTTCGCAAATTATGAAATCAGTTAAAATCCTTAGCCAAGACAACTAAGGAGACTAACTCTAATCAGTTTTTATTTATAATAAAGATAAACAATAATTTAATCTGAAATTTAAATCTCCCTTTCTTATTTATTATGAATAAAGTGAATGCGCCTTGATTGAGATGTTAAGATTGAGGCCTCCTCTTCAGCTGAGAGTACTCACTCTAAATAATTTGAATGTGAACTTCAGCCACATCTTCTCATCACTACTAATTAGGTATAATTCATTCCTTAAAATTTTGAAATATCCTATCACTGCTGTGTTTTGAGAAACTGGTGATCAAAGGGATAAAAACAGATGGCTTTAGATTTTAGAGCTTAGGTGGTTTCTGTCAATTTATGACTCTACTCCCCTCCAAGAATAAACAACAAAATAAAATATGCTTAATATTTTTGGCATAAGAAAAAGCTGAAGAGCTTGAGAATGTAGCTCATGGCAAAAGATGTCAATTTAAAAAAAATTATAACTTGATATGCATTTTAGAACATTATTAAATGGAAGCTAAGAGCGAAGAATTACCTATTATAGCAAATTTTTAGATGAGATACACACTGCGGAGTTAAGTTTTCTGCCTTTATTTCGCAATATTGAGGAGCTAATTATTCTTGGGGCTTCATAAAGTGAAGTCCAAAAATTATTTTATTATCACTTATAGAGTGAAATTATATTTTAGAAGAAAAGAGCTAGAGGAAAATATTCATTTTATTTTAGCTATATAAGTTTGCTAAAAAACTCACAGAATTTGAGAGATTTCGCTTTACCTCAGTACCACAAAACAAACCGCTACTCTTTTAGAATCTAGAAAAAATAAATAAGTATGAATGATTAATATACTCGATGAAGTCAATTAACGCAGACAATTTTTTTAAAAAAATTTAAATTAATTTTAGCAGATGAATAGGAATTCTCATACTTCAAAAGAAGGTAAAACGGAGGTCAGATATGTCTTTATTTTGCAGATGATATAAGCTTGGATTAAAACTCCTCCTTAATTAGGATTAATTTTTGTATTGGAGTAGATGCACACATATTTCATAAAAGTAGAGAATTTCATTCGCAAAGTGGAGGGCTTACCACCCATACAAAGGCAAATATAGTCAAATAGCCACCACCACCATCCCTACTCTAAATAATCACTTCATAGTGAAGAGAGCCACTTTTAAAATACAGAGAATTAATCCAACATGCCTAATTAACTTCAATAAGAACCGCTGCTCTTAGAAGGATTCAAAATCATTGCTAGGTTTAAAGAAGTGAAGGGTCTTAAGGAATTCACAAGTTTTTAAATCCCTGTATAATTTAAGTTTAAAATTGGTAAACTTGAAAAAGATGTACGGGGAGAGCATAAAGATTGAGGCAGAAACAGTCAAAATTTCAAGATTTAGTGAGAGTGAGGAAACTTACATCAAATTTAAATCTTATATAAAATAAATATATTATTAATACCTAGAGTAAGAATATCCCAGGCTATTTATTAAAAATTAAATTAAAGCAAGTTAAAGCTTTTGGAGTATCTAAACTATTTTGAGGAAGGATATGAGTCAGGCGAATAGAATTTAGAAGCTGATAAGGACAACCTAAATAAAAAATAAGAAACTAATTCAATTGCGGGCAGCCCATCTTAAATTCATTCAGAGGAATAGTTTTCTCGACCAGAGGAAGACAATTAATCAAATCAGCTTTTATCTTCAATAATAACAGATAGAAATGGCTAATAAATTTAGTTGCCCGCTAAAACCGTGTATATCAGAACTCAAAATAGAGCGAATCCTTAACCATAATATTATAAGTTAGCCCCAGATTTAAAAAAATTAAGCTTTCTGATGTAAAGTCTGGACGAAGGATAAAAAACTAATCTCCTGTCTTTTATGCTAAAAGTTATTACTATAAGCGCTCCTTGCTAGCGGAGTATTGCAAAAACCATTACTATATGTGTAATTTTAATAAAGGACCGTTCTCCACCAATATGCCAATTATAGATCGATTTGAAGATAATTCTCTAAAGTTCCTTAAAAGACATAAATAAGTAGCTACTTACAGTAAAAGCTAGCCTTCAGAAGTGAAAAATCTGGGCTGAATTGATAATATTCCAGTATTTTTGGAGATTGGAACATCGCTAATTCATTTAACCCTCAAACTCAAGCGCATGCTACCCAACACGTATAACAGTTAGGGATTCCATAAAGTACTTAAGAATAAAGCAACTCAAACTTTAATGCTCTTAATTTACAGAATAAAAGAGCGAATAATTCAAATAGTATCGAGAGCACCTTAAATGATACTACAAAGGATACTAGATAAAAACCTTTAAATAATTTTAGTTCTTAATTTAATACCTCAAAATGAAAATCTACAATGTAATTTAAAATGATTTAATTCTTTCTATTTTAAAACTTCTAGCATGGAAAATATAATTTAAAATAAGATGGTTTTCTAAATTTTAATATTACAGAATAAATCTACTTGAATTAATACATATTTTAAGAAGAGCATAATTTTATAGATAGGCAAGATGTGACAGCTTTTAAGAAAAAAGTAAAGTTAAAGCTTGTGAAATGTTCGATTTATAATTAAAAGCTGCCTGAAAATTTTATTCAGCTTTTTTTTTAAAAAGTTAAACAAGCTTATAATCAAATTTAAAACCATTTTATGAATGCTTGTCTAAAATAACGAGGTCAGCTATAATAAAGCTGATAATACATGGGATATAATATCTTATCTAAAAGTTGATCTAGCACTGAATTATTTGAATCAAAAGATTTTATATACAAGTTGAAGTGTCAGTACAGAATGAAAACTAAATTTGATATTTTATACGATACATTAATTGATATTCAGTAATAGATTTAAAATTTTAAAATTAATAATCATTCATGTGAGATTTTCACCACATTTGTGAACTTCTGTTCCTTAGATTCATACCAGTTGGTCTCGTTTAAGATTTACATGTTCATTAATTTCTGAATGATTTTAACTTTTAGGATATCTTTTAATGGATTTTTTTTTATTTTTAGTAGTACTAATTAATTTCATGCTTTATTATTTGAAATTAAGTTTACCTATATTAAACCCTATTGGGATGTTTTAAATCCCAACCTCTGCCATTTTACTCCCAGACTCTTCCAAAAATTATCTTGTAACCATAGAAATTTATATTACGTACTTTTTCTTTTTATTCACTATTATAATTATCCTAATCCTCTCTGTATTGATGCTACTCTATAAGCAACATGAATTCTGAGCAGAAAATAGGATCAGATAATTATAATTATAAAATAAAAAAATGGTAGACCCCGCATTATCCACCAGGATGGAAGTAGACCAAGAAGAAGAGATTAAGACTTCTAATCTCGAATCAATCCATAAAATGAGGGCTGAAAATATGCAAGCCACTCTTCATAATATTGCTTCTCAGTTTGTGCAAGCTAAAAGATTTTTTAATTAAGGTTAAATTGATTCGCAATTTAATTTTTAATTTAAATTAAGAGAGAAGAGAGTGGCCATAAAGATGGGGAAAATTCAGTCCAAATATGTCATCAATGAGTATATACATTTTGATTAAACTTTGAATGAGATAATAAGCTATGTGGGGCGGGAGCACTCATTTGAATTGCTTGGCAACTCAAGCAAATCTCTTCTGTATTTCCTTACAGATAAAATTATTAAAAGCAGTTTAAATAATACATGTTTCTTAGCAGATAACTTGAACCTAGTAAGGAGAGAGTGTGAATCACAAGAGACTTAAGAGGAACCAATGGTTATAAATTAATTACTTAAAAGAGAGTACAATCAGAGTTATGACAGCGCAAAGAAAATGAATTTATGCTAAACCATAAATCAAGGAAAACATGAATTCAGATTTTACATAAGTTGATTAAATCATTATTTATTTACAAGCTTCTTAACTTCCTCTAGTCTTGGTAACCTCAAGCCTCCTCAAATTTTTAGAATTGCTAATCAGATATATGCTCAAAGAGAGGCTAAAATTATCTTATTCCTCATCTTTTAAATTATTTTTCCTCCATAAAATAATATTTTCCTTCTATAAAATAATCTGCAAGTGGATGACTTGAATGCTTTCTTAGGATTTGCAAATATGATATCCACTCCAAATGAGTAAATAGGAATTCAAAGGCAGTCAAATGTGATTATCAAGACTATCACTTTTAAGAATGTTGAGGCTCAGCAACTCTACACTCCCATCTCCCTGTTAAAGAAGATAATTGTTATTCTTAAATAAATTAATGTTAAGAAGGAGGGATTTAACTTATACAAACAATTCTTGGAGTTCCTAAATACCTTCTAAGTTAGTAAACTTATATCCAAAAACTAGGATATGTTTAGCAAGTTAGAGTTCAGCAAGGCCTACTCTCTCAGATACATATCTCTTGATGAGGATTCCAACAATATAAATATTGCTGCTATTTTATACTAGGATGAAATGGAGTCTGCACTCACTGAGATAAACCAGTGTGCCAATTTTAAATATTATTTAAAAATAAAAAATAAATACAAATTTTAAAATTTGAGAGAGATCTCTATAACCACTTCAAACAAATTTTTTATTTCGGTATCTTGACGTGTGTTTTTATTTTTAAAATCTAGAAAAACTTTTTAAGCTTTAGAGCGACTCATTCCAAACAAAGTTTTGACAATCTTAATAAAAATTATAAAAACTATAAGCAAAGTTAATTCTCTATAATTTATTTTGTAAATCAGTATAAAGTTTGATATCGACAACTATCTTAGACAAACAACATCTCAAGTACTGGAAATTGTTTAAAATTTTAAGGGCAAGTTCAAATCCATAAAGTTCAACGAAATTTTTGTGGACTGCAACAGCCAAATGGAGCAGTTCATTATTCCTTAAATATACTTCTAAGGAAATACTTATATGCTTATGAATATTTTAGTAGGACCATGAGAGTTTTCTATTCCAACCACGTGGACTATTTTTTACATTTTCTAAATAGTTTTGTTGACAACGAGGATAGCCTTTCGAAAATATCAACCATTGATTTAAATTCTATTTATTAAAATTAAAGTGAGGGCACTTCTGACTACTTCAAAATAGCTAATGCAGGTGTATTTGATAACTAAATTTTTCAAATCTGTAGAATTCATAATAGACGAAACCTACTGCATGCACCTTAACAATGATGCAGTTCTTCCTATTATTGAGTTATTTAATTAATCATTGGCTTTTCTTCTTTTAAATAAGTATCAGATTGAGAGAGTGAAGAAAAACACCTCATCCACTATGATCAAGGATTTTAATTTTAATAGCAAGTGAATATACAGAATTTAATTTTAGGATCTAACTGTAGAGATCAGAAACGAAGCGATGTTGGACGGAAATCTCGAATATAGATAAATTATTAAACAATTTATAGTAAATCTGTTTCTATTTCTGCTAGCTTTGTGTCAAGAGTCTCTCAAAATTTTGAAGATTGAAGCTGACGAATCTTTTACTTTCAGCTAGAGAGAGTTGAATCAGGGAATTGAAAAGAGGAATAATAATCTTCATCCTTGTCTCATGAAAACAATTCGACCCTTGAACTAAGATCACTAAAAAGACGCCCTTTAATATATATTGATGAGATTTAATTAAATGCATTTCATATTTAATCTTTCACTTTTTATATGTTTAAAGTGAATGCGCTCTGATTTAGGTGATCAGGCATAGGCAATCCCTGCAACTGAGCACGCTATCTTTAAAAAATTTGATTGTAAACTTCAGCCACATCTACTCATCGCTTTAAAATTCTTGGTTTGAATCTAAGTCAATTTATTAAATATTTCTATCGCTGCTTTGCATCGAAAACTTTGTGATTAAAAGTATTCAAGCGGAGGGCTTTTTGCTCTAGAGCTTAGGTGGTTTCTGTGAATTTATGAAGCTTCTTCCCTCCAAGAATAAATATATTCTTGAATGTCGAATTAAAGACAAATTTATCAAAGAAGGATCTGAAGAGTTTGAAAATGAAATTCCAAGTCAATATAATACAAATTATTATCTTAATATTAACTGCATACATATTTATTGAATGGAGAAGGGGAAGGTGAAGAAGACCTTGAATACAAGAAAAAATTCTTCTCAGATATAAAATCAACTGAGAAAGGCTTTTTACATTTATTTCATAACCTTGAGAATTATTAAATTAGAAAGTTAAAATTCAGGACTCACACGACCGGCACTAGGCACCGGTCGTCCTTTCCATGAAGGCTTTCTGGTTTGGTAATCCATTGGCTGGTGGGTGAGTGCTTAAATGAGGCACCCTCCTAATCCTGATAGGCGTGGAGGGACGAGATCTATGGGCAAACACTTAGTCATGCAGCTGGACAGCGAGCCACCCTTCGGAGCAGCGACTTGCTCTCGGTCCGAAGCTACCGGATTTTTTTCTCCTTTTAGGTTTTTTTGGATGGTATGCAGAAGCCGGGGGCTTCTGCTCAGATGTGAGGTGGGTGCCATTTGTTTAATATCCCTATTCGGCTGGTAGGTTTATGTGCGTCAGATAAGTGCGTCACAGCAATATCATTGACGCCACGACTTATCTTATTTATGCCGGGGGTCCTTAATTCCCTTAATTATTATTATATCATAACCTTGAGTAGCTGATCATTCTAAATGCTTAAAAATACTAAGAGTGATACAATTACCATTATTAATTGGAATTAATTTTAAAGAGAAGAGCTCAATAATTATTTTGAATATATTTTAAGCTATTTTTGCCTACTCTAAAACTTGAGCAACGTAAGAGAGTACAATGTTCCTCAGATTGGAGTTTACTAATTATATTTAAATATTAAGCTTTAATGAAAATACTACTCTTCTGATTCCTTAGCAGACATATTTAAGATATTTATGTGAATTGAAGTTTATTATTACAGGCTTTGAGGATTGTTCAATCTTCAAAAGAAGTGAAAGAGGAGGGTAGATTATTCTCTATATTCCCAATGATGTGATCTTTCAGATACTCATAAATTTTTTATTATATATTCTGCTTGATCTTAAAGCAGATCTACGAGTATTTCATTTTGGTTGAGAACTTCATTCGCTAAGCAGAGAACTTACCTCTTTTAAAAAGGTAAACAGAATCTTTTTCTAGTTCCTCCTCCTCCTCTGATCTTAATGAGTCAGATGACTCTTTAGATATCGAGAGGCCTTCTTCTGAGCCTTAATGGTTTCAAAATGGGTCGCTCATACTTAGCGGATTCAAAATCACAGTCAAGTTTCAAGGAGTCTTTGCACTCCAGGAATTCTAATTTAGTTTTCCTAATAATTTTGATAATAAAAATTGTAAACTTTAAAAAAGATCTACGGGGATAGCATAAAGATTGAGGCTTAGAATGTATAGTTATCAGCAATATAATAAGAGTAAGAGAGGATTTACCTTTATGTTAAATTCATAAAAGTAGTTAAAATATTTTGTGTTACCTCTAGTAAGAGTGTCCTTTGCTATTGTATATATAATTGTAAAGTGATGTAGAATATAATTTTTAAAGTTATTGGAGTATCTTAAGCAATTAAACCAAAGATTCGACAGGGAAGACAAATTCAGAGATGGAATTTAAAACTAACCAAGAAAAAAGAAAGATGCTAGACCCATCTTTGGCAGATCATCAATTCTTTTTACGTTTATTTTTTTTGATAATCAATTCTGAATTAGTAAAATCCGCTTTTCACTTCTACAGCAACAAATCCAGCTAAAACTGTATAACTAAGTACCTATAATAGTCTAAATTTTTAACCGCAACCTATTAGAGGATTTGGTGATTGGGTTCTCGCTGGCTAAAATAACTCTCAAATGTAGCCTCATGTGCCCTCACATGTATATTCGTTTGGCCTTTCTTAGAACGTTTAATAATCGAACTTCTCCTTGTTCAATCCTCCTAATTAACAGAACACAACACATACGAATGGATTAAATAATCCCAACTTAAACAATTCTCTCTAGAATTTTACTTCAGATGTGCAAAATAATTTCAATCCTTAATCACAATTGCCATAATGAAATATAGTTCACTGATACTTAAATATTATTTTAATATTTCACTCTTAAATTTGATAATGATGAAAAATTAATTACTTATTAAAATAATTAAAGAAAATATCTTTATGGTTTGGATGTATGCTAGTATCAATTCTTATTTTTTAGAGCAAATAGGCAGCTACAGAAATCATAGTAAGGCCAGTAGTGACAGCTCCAAAGAAAAGAACAGGCCTATCTTTGATTAGTAATTGGATGGCGTTCATTTACATTCTTTCCTACTATCTCTCGCACTATCTAATCAAGCCTTCAGCTGTCTAAATGATAAAAACTGTTTGTTAAAAAATTATATACTTGAGGGTTAGAATAGTAAGTAACGCCTCCTCTTCATAAAAAAAAACAAACAGATATTGCACTGGTATGTGCATCTGAATTTTATTTGTTGGTAGAAGCCCTAGTCATGGAACTATCTAATAATAAACGAGAAAGATGAAGAACATCAATAACTGACATCTTTTGCACTATGATGTTCTCGTGAGTGCTCTGCACCTAGGCAACAGCATACATAATAATAAGTGGTGGGCTCTTCATAATTTAAAATTTGAATTTAAGATGGCAACCAACCTAGCTAATAAACAAGTACAACCTTAGCAAACACAAGCTAAACTAATGCTCGAATAGCAACCAAGCAAGATGCTGTGTGCACTAAGTGCAAGGGAGAGCTCTCTGTACTTAAGCTCGAGCAAGAGATCTCTGTGCTTTAAATTGTCAAGCCAAGAGTAGAGAAGTCGGTGGACGTTAAAACTGTACCACCTGAAGCTCCTCTTGTTGCTGCTCCAGAGATCAATGAGGAGAAGAATTTTTTTTGAATGCGAGTAATGTCAACGATATTTTGAATATCCTCTGAGCCTCAAGCGGCATAAGGAAGTCCACTCAACTGATATACCTAAGATCTATATGAAGCATTAGAAAGTGGACGGTCGCTATCCTTGATCAACTTGTGAGCAGACATTCTCTCACTCTGCTTTCATCAAGAAACACATGGAGAAGAAGCACATGGCTGAGTTCGTAATTGAGGATAAAGAAACTTTAAAGATGGTGCCAGCTAAGAGGCAAGCACGATACCTTGACAAGGTTCAACTAAAGAGGAAGCAAGA
>JAJKFJ010014397.1:0-11092 GCA_027382625.1 Tetmemena sp. SeJ-2015 | reverse complement strand
TTTAATTTGCGATTTCCAACGACCTAAAAATATTTAAATTTTATTATTTATCAAAAGTCTGCCATTGTAGTAGTGCACTATCATCGCATAAACTAAACTATTCAAGACTACACACCTATTAACATACTATATTCACATCAATATAAAGAGTGACATTGATTAATATCTATATAAAAGTATTTTTTGGATATTCTGAAAATGCTTTTACAGAGCCAAGGCTCATCACTAAACAACTTGGAGAACGTGTAAGCGGCAGGGCATGGAATACCTCCCTATAGCAAGCTTCTGCCCACTGCTTAAAATCCAGAGCGGGTCAAGACACCAGATGCAACATTGGATATTAAAATTCCCTTCAAAAGTTCAATAAACCTCAATAGAAAAATGTACATGTATATGCTTAAAAGAATAGATCTTAATTATGAATTTGAATAGAGCGGAGAGACTGATGGCGAAAGAGAAAAGAGAGCAGAGCATCAGTGCAGTTCTGCAAGACTCCTGGAAATGCAAATGCATGCTGCCATCCTCATCTACTAGTTTCAATCTAAACGATAAGTCCAAAGATTAAAACAAGTTCTATTCATTGGAGTATAGTGTGATTAATTATAGAAAGAGTTGAAGATTATCGATCACTTAGAGAAAAGAAATTGCCAGTAATGTGGCTGCTTTATTATAGGCAGTGGATAAGATGAAGAACCAGATTTTAGATCACCCAAGTCGCCCCTCACACTCAGTGTCAGTGATAAGAATGGAAACGTAGAGAAGCGAGTCTTATTTTCAAGTGACAAGAAGAAAGGAGAAATATATTTATTCATTGACCAAAATTAAATTCATTATATGCGAGAAGTGTCGATAGATATCTATCTTGGTTCAGATTCTAAGAAACAGAGACAGTAAAAACAAATCAAGGTATGTTACTCAAAGCGCAATCAACAAATCTTATCATCAATTATTACCTCCAAACTTTGCTCAGGGCACTATCCTCTATAGATTGTATCTACCTTTTTTCTATTTCGAATCTTCTTTAAATTTTCCTGTAATGCTGACGACTTATATAGGCACTTAAAATAAAGGAAGATCATTACTTTGCGGACATGTCTCCCTCTGAAATTTACAGCTACCTCAGACTAGAAGAATCTTCAGTCAGATTTAAGCAAGTCCAAGGTAGATTGTAAATAATAAAATCATGCCGTCATTATTTTAATGAAGACTTGGAAACCTGAGCAGTCTGATGATAAAGACACGAAATTAAAATTAAACCTAGAGAAGTTTATGCTGTATATATGAAAGCACATGGTTGAAAGCATATTTGAGTTTGGGGAGAAGCTAAAGTAACGACCACTTACTATTCATCTAGCTGTGACTTTCGTGGACATCCTACTCCAAGATGAAAAGATCTTCGACAAAGTTAAACAAGAGACCCTCACTTGCACACTCTCATTACAAAACATCTCTCTCTATTTTAAGATTGGAATGGATTTGCACATGTTTGTTGATGGCTGCTAAGTTCGATGAGATTGATGATAACATACCTCTAATCAGAGACTTATAGAAAGTATGCGCTAAACAGCGAGTGATAGGCTATGAGGAGATGATCAAGGCAGAGTAGACAGTGCTTTTCAAACTCAACTGGGATCTCTTCAAAGTTACACCCATGCATTTCATGCAGAATCTTTTGGGTCAGGGAGTTGTCTTCTCTAATGATAAATTCATTCCTGCTCAACAGTAGTCAACTCTCAAGATCAATACTCAGAACATATTATATATAAGATATAATGAAGAGGTAAAGCTTTGAAGTACCTTTGTATGTTATTAAAGGTCATTTATTTTAAACAGCGAGAACAAGACACCTCACAAGAGTTCATACTACTCTAACTAGTCTACCTCTCAGTTAGCAAATGCAGCTAATCTGCAAGAGATAGACGAGAGAATTCTTAAGTCCGTCAAAAAGCACGCTGAGATTAGATAATTAATTTCAGTATCTATTTCATTATCTGAGTATTTCCTGGACCTTGCTGTTCAAGAGTATGAGTTGGCAAGATCTTTCAGACCATCTGCAATTGCCCTATCCTGCATAGTGTTAGGCAGAAGAGTAGCTCGCATCGTGCCTGAATGGAACTCAGTAGGACTGGAGGAGTTGACCGACTACACTTTCGATGGCGAAGTGAAACGTTGTTCTGATGCGCTGTTCTCCATTTATCAAAAGCACATGGGCATCCCCACCAATACTTACATCCTATTTATAAGCATTAAATCATTCTAAGTCTTTAATACAGTTAGAACACCTAATAAGCCGACAATATCACAGCAGGTGCAGTCCCACGGGAAGAGTGAAAATAAATCCAACAACAAACATAATAAGGAGAACCAACAGGATAAGATCAGATCACCAAGCATCGCTCCAAGGCTCTCCAATGTCTCACTCGGAAAGAGCAACTCAATCACTGCTAGCTTCACTTCTAACGCATTCACATTTTATCCATCATGGGAATGATTAGGATTTGTGAAGTTTGAATTTTATTTAACGCAGCCGTGAATAAGATCCACTTTGTGCACAAGTCTCAAGTTATACAAGAGGAGAAGGAGCAAGCCACTAATGCAAGCCATAATAACACCACCTGCTCTCACGAATCCGGAGACATCGCAAAGCTACTGCCTCAACTCACTCTTTAAGAGCTGTTGGATCCCAGTCTTCCATTTGAGCAAAGTGTATTTTAAACTTGCTTTCTTTCATTAAGTGTAGAGAACTGCATTTAACTGAGACTGGAGAAGAACAAGCCTCACAATAAATAGCAGCCCCAAGCTAAACTCACTGACGAGACCAAGCTCACTAACCAATCATTTAAAGTGTAATGAAATAGATTAAGTAAGTGTTTTTAGAGTCATATATGAGCAACAACACAGACTTTGCAAATGACATTGCAAGCATGGTGCTCTAGGAAGAACAGCCTTCCAGACCCTTAGATATGTCCAAGCCTCCTCTCAATCAAGCAAGCAGTATAGTGAGCCAAAACGAGAAAACAGTTTTAATTAACTGCACTTCATAGTATTAAATTTTGATTAGCTGAGAAATCTTCAAAGCAGCAGTAGAACGTAAACAACAAAATTCTTCTTTAGCTGGACTCTCAATAGTCGCCATCGCCCTTGAGATCAGACGTCGAGGCAACTCTTGTAATGTATCAGAGCTAGTAGCACTCGCAGTCTACTGATAGCTACTAAAACAGAGGCCCCACTTCTCAATAAAGCAAGCCTGTTAGCCAAGTCAGAAACAGCAAAGCTCCATCTCAACTTAATTATAAATTTGAGATCAAATTTTTAAAGAAGCTCCTTCTTCAAATGTGACCACAGCATTTACTTCTAAAAACCAGTCTCAAGCAAAGAGATAGACAGACCATAGTGTGACAGCTGCTGCAAGAAGAAATTGTTTAAACTATCTTAATTAAATATATAAATGGAGGTCAAGGAGCAATCCCCAACATCAATCATTAAAGGAACTTACTGTCTCATCAATCATCCGTGAATCAAGCTTAACAAGCTGCTCAAAGCAGTCTCAACAAGACCAAAAGCCAACCTAAGTTAGTTTAGACTTAGATCCCAGTACCTAGTAGAGAGGCCTCCCATAGACTGACTAATGGACCAGAGCTCAAGAACTAGATATCTTCTACTATTACAAACCCAAGAGCCCAAACCGCCTCTACCTTCTCCTCAGCGATCAAACCCTGCCCTTCTTCAACTAAGAACATACCCAAGGATGAAAAAATTCCTTCTTAAGTTTCAAAGAAAAATCAAGCAGCTACTTTATAAATTCTAAGTACTCAAATATCATCTTTTTCATTTATAAATTATTTTAAACTTGCAAGAATTCATCTTAGATTGTAAGCTAAGTGAACTAGAAGCAATCCAATTTTTCTTCTACTATGAGCTCAGTTGCCAACCTCATACCTGGAAGCAGAAATGAAGCTTACACTTCTTATGCAAATGCAATTTTGAATGCAGCTAACTTACCTTCCTCAGAAAATATCCATTCTCTAAATCTAGGTATAATTTTCATTATAAATAAGCAAACTAACGAAGTTTCAATGACTTAAAATATGAAGAAGACATCGGAAGTATTCCAATCATAGAAGAGTCTTAAAGCAAAGAAAAGCACCACCTCAGTGAATGGATAGTAGACCTCTGCTTCTTATAGCTCGATGATGAATAAATCAGCTAACTCTTAAGCCCAAATGCAACTGCACCTCCATAAAGCAATGCTTTCATAATCTAACTCCAAAGAGAAGCTTGCGGATTCAGAATGCTAAAATGTTGCTAACCTACTCAGCTTTGATATCCTTTATGCATATAGTATTTATTTGAGACTATCTTTAAAGATATTTCAAAAGACAACTTCCTTCAAGAGCCAAGGATGACTCTTACTTCACACACTTAGAATCACCGCCACTAGCTTTCCTTAGTTCCTAGTCAGGCTAATTTCACTCAAGCAATAACCGCATCTTTGTCTTAAGTACCTAGCACATCATCCTCATAATAGAATTTGCAAGGCTTGTAGTCACAAGGAGTGAACCAAAGTGCAATCAAGTCGGTCTCCCAACTGTCTCAAGGATTGATGAGCAGGACCGCCAAGAAGTCTATGGACTTTAGCACTAAGCACTGCGGAGGGCAGGCCTATAACGCCCACAGAAAGCAAGCCATACTTCAAGAGGCCAGTAAATCAGGTGGTTCAAAGGCGAGACATAACTTATTATTTGAACTAGAGGATATATCTATATTAAATTTTACTTAAGACAGTCAAGACAGCCTAAGACTTCTTTCAAGACTTTCTATGAGCACGGGGAGAGTAGATAAATCGTCTCCTCTGAAAATTCTAAAACTAGAGTCTGTATCTTTGATACAATAGATTTCATCATTTCATCATGCATTAATTTTGATTTGATACTTAGCAAGCATCTCAAACTTAAAATTCAACTTCAGCTATACTCAATTTTTTACTAAACCTATTTGAGGGAGACAAGTGTGCTCGTAGAGTCTCAAGCGACTAAACCTCTGATGACAAAGGTAGATCTCTTGACGGAGCCAGAAGACACAAATCAAAGCTATATGAAGAGTGCCTCAAAGTTAGACCTTTCCAACCAATAGTCCTCACAGAAAGTTGCCATTGCAAAAACTTCAAAAAAATTTGCAGAGAGAAAGAAGTCAACTACAATTCTCAAGGACTCTACTTATTAAATTAACAGCAATGGCTTAAATTTAAAATATGAGTTTACTTTAGAGGAAATCAGGGAGAATAAGACAGAAAGAAACTTCGTATTGAGTCCCACAAGCTCATAGGCAGCTGCTCAAGCTTATGGCGTACACACTGTTAAGAATTAAAGCTACAGCAATATGCAGTCATTCAGTCTAGCAACGATAAACTCAGCTCACTGTTTACAGGAGCAAGCTGCTTAAAATCTATCTACTGGGGGCTCTCATTACAATAACTTCATTCAGAAGAATATCTCTTATGTCAACAAGCTCAACTAGCTAATGCAACATAAGGACCGCAAAGGTAATGAAGCATAGACCGGCAGTCTGCATCATAATTCTAAATCTAGTTCGAACTTGCTGCTTCTTAATGGAGGTGCAAATAAGCACACCACCGCTGAGAAACAAAAGTCAAATATTAAGTAGAGCACTAATGGCGCAATTTATTTATCCCGAGTAAACTCTAAAAGTAAGGTATCTATATATTTATCGCAGTATCTTAGACATCGCACCCTTATCATAGCACTTCTGAATACGAATAGGATGATGTGCTTGTACCTGGAGGCATCTAGAATTCAGATTTTGATGAATCGATGGATAAGCTGATGAGTACGAGTGGGTGCCTGTAGTCCACATTTTCTAACAGGCAGCAGCCCTCTGCAAAGGCTCCCAAAACGCTCTTCTCTCAGGCTCTTTCTTCCCACAACAGCATTTAACCTAGCAGGACCCCTGCAGCTGGAAATATTGCCTAGAGTGCAACCCCTTCAACAGCAGCTGCTTTATTTATTAATTTTACTTTCAATTTTACATATATTTTGCTATGTAGCTAAACACACGAAGAGCGTCAGAGAAGCAAGGTGATTATTCAAGACACACCTTATCCAAAATTATCATAAGATTTCACTCTTTATCCTCTATGTGCAGAGCAAAATCAGTGGCTCCTGGTTAAAAGAGACCTGCTCTCCCTCAAGTGATATAGTTATACCTTTGTTTCTAAATTTCTCTATATTGAACCAGCTTTAAGATTCAAAGGATGGCTATTCAAATCATATGATGACTGAGTTGAATAGCAGCAAGTCAAACGTAGTTAGGTCATTCGAGGAAGCCGCTATTAAGAACACAGTTAAGTCACCTTCAAGAGTTGGGCCAATCCAAGTTTATGAAAAGTCTAAGTCAAATTTGAAGAGAGGAGGAGCCCAATCTATAAGACAACAGACAAGCCAAGGCTTGAACTAGACTTTCCAAAGCAACGCAAGATAAGATGGAAGCAGTCTCAGACTTGAGCAGCACAAATCTTCAATGCAACTGAGAGGAGTTATTGAAGAGTAATCAACTGAAAAGCTTAGAATCTCTAGTCAGAAGGAAGACTTGCTAAATAGCATGTCTGGAGCTGGACTTTCAAGACAGAGCATAAACAAGAGATAGTCATTCATTAAAGTCTCTCAATCTTTTCAAAAAGGTAACTTCTTTTTTAAGCATTCCAAACTCAATCAAACCTCCAAAGCAGGTTAAGCAACAAATCGCAGAGGAACTCGATTTCACTATCCTTCTCAGTCAATATGCAACTAGCATCTCCTCACTTGTAAGAGGATTCAGTGAATCAGACCAGTAGCAGTGGCAGTACTAAGCTCATGACTCTATCTTCACAAGTCACACACAAGGCTAAGATCTTGCAGAACTAGAGACAAAAGCCTCAAAGCTAATCTAATGCTCATGCCTTGCAAAGGAAACAACAATCAAGTATGCTAAGGAAGCTTAAATAAAATTATCCATCTTTTCTCTTCTAACTTATTTTAATGGAGGAAGACTTCGAATCAAAGTAATACAAACTGCTCTATCAGTAATATCAATCAGTAAAATTAAGACTACACAAATAATCAGGTGAGGCAGAAGAGTTCAACTTGTTCCCTTCAGAACTCTTAAAATTTCCTCCCCTCTCATCTACACATTCAAACCACCTAGCTTCAATAGTTAATAGTTCATTGATTTCAAATTGGTTCTATTTTTAGCAGTCTTCATGTTCAGGTGGGAACTTAATGAGTGCACGTTCCATGAGTGGATCTGCAATCCCTGAGGAGGAAGAGTAAGAGGAGGGTGGTGTGCTTAGGACTTTCCCTTCACCAGATAATAACTTGGCACGAAGTCAAGATGCAGAGAGATTATTGATGGAGGAAGAAAACTTTGAAGATATCCCCGAGGAAGATGAAGAACAGATCACATACTTATTATATCAGAAAGCTTTAAATTCTATTTCTTAGTTTGTATCACCTAGAGATATAACTTTGATTACGAAAATGACAATGAGGAGACTATTGCTGAGGAGAATGAAAAGCCACCACTGGCTTAAATTATCGAACAAAGAAGCAAACAAAGTGAAGCATTGAAAGTATCTTTTCTTTAAAGTATTAAATTGAAGCTGCTAGGAAAGAGATCGAGATACAGCATAGCGCGCACTCAAAGCCAGTTAGTGTATTTAAAAAGAACTCGCTCAGCAAAAGCCAGGTCCCAACTCCATCATCTCAAGCTGTAGTGCAAGTCTCCTTCGACCTATCAATGAACTGACCATATCGTCTTTGTAAAAGTGAATAATAAAGAAATGACTTTAGTTTGATATAGTATAGACAGTCATGCGCATGTTGAATTTAAAGAAGATGTAAACAAATTATAAAGTCATTTAAACCCTAATCTGATTTCAAATCTAAATAGAATTCTTTCAAAAAACTTTGACTGTTTTATTGCTTATTATGATTGAATGGGTTTATGATAACTGGTATATATTTTGTCAACGAAGTCCTATTCGTTTGACATTGTGAATTAAATTTATTTATTTTAGTACCTTCATTACAATAATCTCCTTATATTTCTTTAAAAGTTGTTAAAGAGAGAGAGAGAGAGAGAGAGCGATTGATTCATAATAGGATTAATAATATTAAATTTGCTATAATCTTGATTAATGAGTTATTTGCTCAGTTTTTGGCCGGTAAAGAGTTTCTTGACCTACGTGCTCTCGCGCTCTGTCGGCAAGTACCTGAAAAACAAGATAGACTTCTCCAATTACGACCTACACCAAAAGAAAATCACCTTCAGAGATCTGGAATTAAACACTCAGGTAAGTCCTTATAAAGTGCTCCATTTCCTTGGTTAATCTATAATCCACCAGTAATTTAAATGGATACCATTTTAAATTACAAACACTCATCTTAATCATTGCTTTCTGTAGATGATAAACGAGCAACTGAAGAACAGTCCGTTCAAAGTAATGCAGATCAGTCTCGGATCAGTCCAAATAAATAATCCTTCTCTCAACCTCCTCAGTTCCAAAATTAGCATAGAACTTTAAAACGTAAGTAAAGTACATATAGAACTAACTAACGCTCTCTTAATTCAAAATACTAATAAGTTAATCTACTTTCTGACTATTACTATATTGAAGGAAGAATTGGAATTATAAGACGTATATTCTTTTAGGTGGAGGTTATTCTGATGCCAGTATTGAACGTTGACGAAAGCAAGGTGCAGAACACGCAAGAAAGTAGTAAATAAGAAGAAGAGGATGATGGGGGACAAGGGGATATTTTCTAGAGCTAGGAAGTGAAGGAGGTGCAAAAGTCGGAGGAGTATAATGTAAGAAGAACGTCACTCTCAATATATATCCCTAGTCATTATTCTATTGATCAAAATTTTAAAATCATTCAATTGACTGAATGACTGATTGAGTCTAATCACTTAACCCACTTCTATAGATCCTGAACAACATGTTCAATAAGATTCTTTCTAACTTGGAAGTTAAGATCACTACAATCTCCATCAAACTGCTGACGAGGGACATAGACCTTGGAGAATAATTAACTATTCATTTAATTTATAGAAAGCTCAGACATACCGACATTTATGCTGAGACTGACCAATATAGAGTACAAGCGCTCATCAATTCTTGACCCTAACACTCGACCTATCTCAGATTGGCAAGTCATCCTCGATGGTAAGACACTGGACATAGGAGAAGTGTCGATGCATCTACTCCCCTCCTACTTCATTGATCAACAAAGAGAGAGGAGTAAGTTTGCCAACAGCAATCCTATTTTTATATTGAGTCAGTTAGTGGTATAACTTGGATTTCGATTTTTATGAATGTGCCTGGTCAGAATATCCAAGTGAAGTTGAAGCACCCATCGGAATATCCTCAGATCAACCATAGCACGACATTTCTCGTCATCAAACCATCTTTCCAACAGTAACTATAGTTCATTAGTCATTAGTCCTATATCTTAGTCTTTATTAATTCTTTGTTCAAAGAGAGCAAGTTTCAATCTTTGAACAGCAGCCAGATTCAAACTTATTAATATGACTTCTTTCATTTTTACAAAACTAATGGCTAAATGGCAGCGATTAGCATAAGCATGAGTTTCCCCTTCACTAGCGCAAGTTAGTCAAGTTCTTAATCCTAACCTGAAAACCAACTGCTTCTAAAAATGCATGTCCCCACGATTGAAAGCATCTCCTCCTATGATCAGCTTAAGACTATCACTAAATTCGCAAAGGAACTTGAACTCTACTCCCAATAAAAGAAAGGAATCGCTCCTCTCCCCACCAAAGTTATTCTTCTTTACTATACATTTGACTTTTGGGATTTAAAGTGTATCAGAAGTCAGACATGGACGTTGTAGACCTAGAGCTATTAAGTGCCAAGATAAAGAATGGGCAGCTCACACAGCGGGAGTTGAACAGTGTGAGGGAGTCCGCACTCAAAGCCTACAAGAAGAGTCTTGAGGAAGATTAAAAGAAGGAGAAGCAAAAGGAAAAGAACCCTCTCAAGCAGAAGCAGAAAGACAAGAAGGAGAGAGACATGATCATCAAGTTCATCAAGCTCACGCAGAAGAAGAGCGAGTTTAAGCAACTGCAAGATGACTTGAAGAAGAGCAGCCATTTCATAGATAGAAATGCTTTTGAAGAGGAGTGGGGAATGGGCAAGAGTCTTAGTGAAACATAACTTATGATGACTTCCACTATCTCGTCAGATACTGGGAGGAAGGAAAAAAAATATGTTAAATTGAATGGTTGAATTAATTTGAAGTCACCACTGGCAATTAAGGCAGAGTTCATTCTTAATAAAATGTTAGTCATAAATGAATTAATCTTTTTCTTCATCTTGAATAAAGTGTCTGTAACGTTTATGCTTCATGATCAGCTAAGTAGCTACGACAGGATTTATGACTCCATTTAACTTCCGCCCACCCTTAAGCCTGTTATCCTGGCCAATTAAGCTTACTAGGACTAGCAATAATGGTTCAACATTATAGGGAAGTTTTAAATAAACAATGAGAATCTTATGAACATTTTTAATTTTTAAAAAAAAAATCATCTTATAATCCATTTCACAATTAATTATCTAATAGTTTTGTTTGAATTTAATTTAACTGTTTTACTACTAGGATCTTATTGCTAATATTTTAATTCCCTTAAAATAAATGGAATTGTTTGATATTTCGGAGGAGAATAACTTGCTCACGAGGGAGAATCTAACAGTGGGTTGCTCCCATTACAACTACGAAGCCAGAGATTTCAAAGTTTACAATGAACATCATCATAAACTATATCATTAATTATTACACTATAGTTTCCCTGAAGCTAAGTCACTTCAAGCGAGTGCAGAAGCAGAGGGCATAAAATTCAAAGAGCAAGGTTTCAAAGCGAGACTTCAAGCAAATCGATATCCAGGCCAGTCTGAAGAATATGAAGATGTACAGATACGACCTAGTCTAAGAGTGCAACTTGAAGCAAATTAAGTTTATGAAGAAGAATCAAGGAATAGTTGTTAACCCAAACCATTTTCAAGGGGAGTCGAGTATTATGA
>JAJKFJ010014386.1:0-11099 GCA_027382625.1 Tetmemena sp. SeJ-2015 | reverse complement strand
TTTCATGGCGTTCGGGTTCTCCAAAGTTGCTAATGAATATGTTGTTATTGTTCATGGTGTTCATCTGCATGAAGCGAGAGTTGTTCATGATCGAGTTGTCTATGTTTAAATTGTTCCCTCCAGGAGTGGTTGGAATGATCTAGCTGTTGTCTCTGCTCTGTGAAGGCTTAATCTTGTAATTCTCTGGATGAATGTTGTAGTAGTAGTTCACATTCATCATCTTGTTCTCGTGCTTCGGTTTTTCAAAGACGATTGAGAGTGTGCCTGTGACGTGGATATCCGATCTATGATACTAGTTATAGAAGTCCTCCAGCTTCTTCAAAGCGTCATCTTGATTTTCATCTGACTCTCTGAAATCCTCTAAGTCCTCATGGAATCGCTTCTGCTGAAGGATCACTTTCTTCTAGAAGCCTCGGACTCCTTTCCTCACTGGTAAGTTGAAAGCTCCGAAAGCTTGGCGGAGTTTCTGTGGCTTGAGCATCTCTACCTTTGCGTTTTCAACCAGAGTTGCCTCGTCACCGCCATTAGTGAGTGCTACTTTATTTTGAGTGGGTGGCTAATCTGCAATTGCAGCTTCCTGTTCAGGCAGCTGATTCCTTCTTTCGAAGATGTCATCTATAGAGGAGTACTTGTAGTTCCTGAGCTTGAGGGAGATCTTCTTTTTCTTCTTGTGCATGGCTGTTTCTATGTCTATGGGCTCTACCTCCTACTCATACCCAAACTCTTTTTCTTTCTCCTTCACCTCCAGTAATATTTCTTATTCAAATGCATCTCTATCATATATACCTCATCTTTGACTCTGAGCATCTCAAGCATAAAGTCTTAGTCTACGAAACTGGCCTTATTTGGAGAACTTTCTCCTTCTCCCTCGCCATCTCTAAACTCAAAAAGTATCAAACATTCAATCAATCAAGTGACATTATTCATCGATGCGATTAATATTTATCAGGTGAGTCAAGTGGCGATCTAAAGCGCTTTTTGAAAAGTGTGTCCTTGGTGACTGTGCCACTCCTCATGAGCTTGCGCTTGTTTCGCTTGAAAGCCTTGCTGGTGGGAGGAGGAAGTTCAAAGCCTCCTCCTAGCTGAATGAATCTCTTCTTTAGGAGGAGGTCCTGCTTCTCCTTCTTAATCTCAGCCTTGGTCTTTCCGATATTTCTAACTGCCTCCTAGAAGAACTGGTTTAATTAATTCAAAATAGTCATTTTTAATAATAAGGTGATTATAGTTTCTCTTTTTATTCATGGCGAGAATCCTACGGTTGAACTCAACTGTGTCCTTATGCAATTGCTTTGCCCTCTAGTGAAGAGACTTAGCTCTTACAGTTGCATTCTTAGATGGACCATTCAAAGTTGAAGCTTTATAATTAGATGTATTTGCATTTGTATAATAAGAGCTTCCAAGTCTTGATCGTTGAGCAGGATAGAATAGGAAGTTGGTAAAGGTCCAGTAGGCCTTGGCTGTGACTGAGTAGTTCTCTTTCTGAGAATAGTGGACTTGAATTATGAAATGGTCTCGTTAAGTGCAGAATTATTGCTGCTACTCCTATTTCAAATAAAAATGAAAGCAAGTGTGTTAATTTGAACTTACTCCTGTTTATAAGACTCTTATTCATGTTGTTTGCGTCTTTGACCTTCTACTGCTTGCTTCTTCCTCGCTTGGGAGTGATCTTGAAGAAACGCATAGCCTTCTCCTTAAAGGTAAGTTTCTGCTGCCCACTGCCTCCAGTCATGCTTCTGCCATTGCCATTTCTGGTGTTAGGTCTTTGGCCTCCTCTGGGGGAGTTGTTGCCCCTATCTGTGGGTTGAGATTATGCATTGTTGTTGCTTGGTGTGTTCCTTCCATTTTGGCCTCCCTGACTAGCCTTGGAATCGACTCTACCCTAGCTGGCATCTACATTAAAGTATAATAAAAATTCTAGAGTAATTGCTATTAAGATGATCTTCTTCCTCATCTTCCATTTCTTCATCAGGGTCAAACTTGTGTTTGTAGAAGCTCTTCTTGGGCATAACACTCTTCCTCCTGTTGTAGGCGTTGTTATCCTCAAATTTAGTGTAAGTTATTTACTCTTTAGTATTTTTATTAAGCTGAGAATAGCTGCACTAGTTTTCTTTTTCTTCTCAATGATTATGGTCGACATCGTTCCCCCATTTAAAACACCTTATAAAGCGAATTGGCTTTATACTTATTTTAGATTTGTCTCGTTGAAAGTAGGATTCTCAAATAGCCTCAGGGCCTAATCAAACTCCACACTAAAGAATAAATTAAATCTCACATTTAAGTTAATTCAAGCAATTATAATTAGGATGAAATTAAATACAGAACTTAGATTATTGGGGGTTTGAATGATCTGGCGAATCCTACTTCTCAAATCTGACTTGCGACTTTCCCTCTCGGTTGCTTACTTTATATAAAGTCAACTAAAAGATTGCATTTTTATTAGGAGAAAGATACTTGGTTTCTTTTGGAAAGGGTCTTGTTGGCATCCGAGGTAGTGAAAGTAGACTTGCCCTCGAAGTGAGTGGTGTTGCCCTGAGTGGTCTGCTTCTCCATCCTGAACTGGCCTGCGTCCTGGTCGATATCCAAGTCATCGATAATCTGCTGCACCACCTTCCCTCTCTTGGGCTTGCTGCGCTCCTCCTCTTCTTCATCTTCCTCCTCGCTATCACTCTACAATAAGAAAGCCTCAGATCTTTACTTATGTTCTATCATCCCTTGAGAGGTTATGAGACTGTTCGTCGTCTCCAAATTGGTTCTCGTCCTGCTCTAAGTTGCTGTGGCTGTCTAGGAACTCAAATATGTCAAAACCCTGCTACAGCTTCTCATAAGCCTTCTTCTTCTTTTCGTCGTCTATCTTCTAAGCGGCCTTTCTGTTAGTTGGACCCTTAGCAGGAGTCAGCTTCGAGTTCTTGATGCCTGCCATACCGCCCATCATTACCTTGCTAGGCACAACTGAGTTATCTCTAGAGTTCTCTAGTTCAAACACTTGACCAAGCCAAGCAGAGACATTCGCATGTTGCCCACTGTTGTTTCTAGGAATCCAAAATCAACTAAATAAAAAAAATTCATACACTATGCACATTTTACAAGAGTTAAGAATCCTTGAAGGGTTGCTGATAGTGTTAAGCTTGTTATCAATCTTGATCTTAGGAGGCAGTCCCTTAATTGCTGCACTCTAATGAACTTGCTTCTTAGCCGCCTTTATCAACTCAGGATCAGAATCGTTTTCAGCTATTGTTCCTCCGATATTTCAATAATAAGTTTTAACTTTAAGTTCAATTGATAGTGGCCACGCTAGCATGAACTCCAGTCTGAACTCCACTGATAGTCTCCGGAGGAGTAGCCTCCTTGGCTTTCTTCTTGCCACTTCCCTCCTTAAGTTTAAGGCGCTGGTTCTTGAGAGTGATGGGGCTACTCTGGTTTTAGTCCATCAGGACTGTAATCTCGTGCGACTCCTCATCATCCTCATTTATGGTCTCTCCATCGTGTTGGAACTTGAAGTTCGCCTACTTCGAAGTCAACTTAAAATAGTAACTATAAGAAGAAGATCTATAATGAAACTTGTTAGATGTGTTGATATTGGACTTAAGACTGCTGACACCGATCTTAGGACTGGTAGAGCCGAGCAGAGGATTACCACTGTCAACTCGCTGGAATAACTCGTTGTACTTATCTGTGAAACCTTGAGCTTGGCTCCTATCTGGTGAGCCTTTAGAATTAGGAGGAAGGCTCGTGCTTCTTGATTGGAAGAATTCTCCGTAGTCTCTATGCTGAGCATTTTTGAACATCCAAGCTATGCTCTGACCTCTTTGAGCAAGAGTCTCAGCGTCCATTCAACAAAAGACTTGATGGTAATGAACTATTGCTAGATTAGAATTAGGCTATTCCTTTGCCTGATTTGGAGACATTGCTTCCAACTCTTTTGTGGCTTCCAGAAACGTGCTGATTGACATACCTTGCGGATTCATTCGTGGCCTCTCTGGGAGTGATCTTATCTCTCACTTCCTTTTGTCTCAACGCAATTTCCATCTTCTTAATGAGATCCTCAAGTCTTCTTTTCTACTTTATCTGTCTCCTGACCTCTGGTGAGATATTTGGGTCATCTTCAATTTCTTGCATTGTCATCATCGTACACATCAACATTATGAAAATTCCTGCTATTGTCATGGCATCGAGTCTCTCCCTCTCTCTTTGAGCTCTCTGCTCGTCTGTTTCATCATCAATTTACTACTCTTTGTCCTCGGGGTCTGAATCATCATCCACTCCTCTTCTCTTCTTGATGGTGATCTTCTTCTTTTTGCTGTTGGGGTTCTCCTTCTACTTGTGCATCTCTTCCGTGAACTTACTCTTGATAACGGCCAGCGTCAAATTGAGCAGGAAGAAGGCACCCACGAACACTATGGGAATAAAGTAGGCGATTGTCCATGTGGCCACTGACTACTCTACGTATAACATGATGTTGGCAGTCCACCCCTCTAGATTTAATTAAAGACCACTCTAATCGATCTTCACTTTTTTAAGAGTGATGACTTCAAAAACCATGAGGATGGCATAGAGGACGTTGTCAAAGTTAGTCGTTCCTTCGTTGGGATTAGTCATAGTCTTGCCGCAAAATTGGCCTGCTCTACAGTCGCTATCAGTGGCACACATCATGTCTGCAACATAACGGATGCCAGTCTCTTGCCACACGCATCGGTTCTTCACGATACCAACAAACAACTGCACTCCTGCAATGCCGAAGATCAGAAAGAAGAACAACAGCACCAAGATAACAACAAGTAATTGCTAATATATCTTTTAACTCTACTAAGTATAAGATTGTGTCTCTGAGAAGAGGCAGGGCAGAGATCAGTGACTGCACGATAACTCTCAGTCCTTGGATACTTGAGATTGTTCTGAGGGGTCTGATGACTCTGAAAGATCTCAGCACTGAGAGATTAGTTGAGCCAGCCATTACATAGTTGAGGTAACCTGACATCACAATCACAAAATCCAAGATATTCCAGGAGTCTCTCAGATAAGACCCTTTGTTTAGGATAAAGCCGCTTAAATTTATAGTGAAATTATATTATGAAGTTTATAAGCCAAGGGCTATGATCTTAAGTACCATTTCGATAGAGTAAAGAATTTGAAAGGTCACTTCACTGTAAGCATTGAAATATTAAAAACAAGCTTGGGGTTATGATAGAGCAAGATTTTAAGATCTAATTTAGCAATAGAGTAAGCTGGGGGTTCTGTAGCCAAGGGATCGTCAAGAGCTTTATATTATAAGGTAAATATATTTTAGCTAAGAACATAGAGTTGGCTATAATGACAGTGACTGAGACTGTTTCAAAGAGCTTGTGTGTGATGATTGCCACTGCAGTTCTGTTAATATAAACCTTGGCCCTCAAGATAGCCTTCCGAAGATTCAAGCAGGGGCATCTGTCGTAGTAGGTATCCACAATTTCGATTGAATCCTTGTCTATGATTTTGTAGAAGGAGTCCTCTCTAATTAGACCATCCAATCCATCGTGAAACCTGTTATCCTCCTTCAGTATCTTTTGGCCTATTTCGTGCTATATCTGCTTAAAAAATCTCTTCATAAAATATGAATTAATGTAATGAGTTAAGATTTTAAATTTATGTAGCTCTCTATTGCCTGTGATAGTGGGCACATTCATTTGCTTGGCTATTGCAGACTCATCTAGCAGGAAAGTTTTCTCAGGGTCTGTCACGTTAAAATATCATACACACAAACACAGACTAATATATGATAGCAAAGTTATTTTCGCACTCAAAGAGATCTATATAGTCGAATTCGCCATCCATTAGATCCAATTCTTGCTGCATGAATCGCATCTAATTAGTCTTCTTTTAGACGAAGGCAGATTACCTACCCCTGTCGATGTCTCTATCCTAAGTCATACTCTCATAGTCTTAGAGGTCATCTACTCCTAAATCCATGCTTTGAGGGCCTCTCCCCATAATCTAAGAGGAATTGTTTAGGATTTTGGGACGCTGACTCTAAGCTGGATTTTAAGGTCTTGAGCTTTAGTCTAAATTAGCTTGCGAAGAAGTCAAATGATGCTAAGGGAGGAACTATCCTTTAAATAAATGTGAGATATGAATTATTTGAGAGAGAGAAAGAAAATGAATGGAATAGAAGTACTCCTCATCTGCGCTTTTAGCTTCATCTCGCTTCTTCTTTTTCACAAAGTCTTTGTTCGGGAGAGCGCTATTTAGGTTCAAAGGAGCTACCTTGTTACTCTTATAATAAGTTTATAATTTTCATGCACATGTCCATGCTGAATTATATATTTACTCTTGACCACTTTGTTGTATTCTTGCAATTTGCTTTTTGGTTGACTAGCTAATACAATTCTTATATATCTATATGACATTTCTGATTATAGCTTATGGAATGGGCACTCCTGCCTTGTTCTTGATGATTGGAAACTGTTCAAACTGAGCGAAGGGGTCTTCCTTGCTTTGATCTACGAAGTTGATGAGGTCATTACTCTGTTGCCCTGTGGCTATTCCGCTGCTTATGATGGCTGAGTTCTGCTTGTGGTGATGCTGCATGTGAGAATGATGATGAGCTCCTTTCTAGCTTTGGTTCTCCCCTGATTGCTTCTTTTGAACTAATTATATACTTATGTATTGACAATTGAATGTGAATTGACTTTTGAATTTGCCTGCTAAAGTGGCTAAGCTGAGTTTGATGGCGTTGCGTAGGTGTCATGCCTTCCTTCAGAAGTTACCTTGCAGAGGTGTACTCATCATCGTCATCTTCCTCTTCTACCTCATTGAAACCTAGAGATCCATTTACTGCTAACCCCTTCATGGTTAGCTCTCGAAGATCGTCTTTTTGAATGGCAGACACCATTGAATGTATTTAAACTTAAATTACGATTTGAGTTTGAGTTGCCATTGAATCGTCGTTGAATAGCTCAGCAGCTGTGTTGCCGCCATTAAGTTTGTTCGCTCTTTGCCTTTCTGAGCTGTCTTCATCCAGAGTTAGTTCAGGTGCTATGAAGTTCGATTAAATGGAGGGTCCTCTCTTGTCTATAAGATATAAGTTATAGATAACAGAGATTATACTTACGATTGTTGTTGCCACCATTAGTCCCATTTATAATAAAAAAGAAACAATAATGTTTACATTTTGAGGCTGTCTGCTCGGGTAGTTACCATTCTAGGGCTAGAATTTACTCTCGTTCGATGATTTCTTAAGGAAAAAAGTGAAATATAAGCGTGTCTACGATTTAAATGAGGAATTAGTTGATCTCTGATTGGGGATCTTAGTGGTCTTCACTTGGCGAAGTCTTAACTGGGCTTAATCATTTAAATTAAAAGAATAATGCCATAAATTAAATATGGCTTCGACTATCAGTGGGGTGGTTGCTTCCTCTCTTGTCGTAGATTTTATTCTTAGAGGAGAGTCCATTCACACTAGGATTGGTTAAATCATGATGCTTTAAATAACTTAATTATTGTGGAGGTCTGAAGAGGGAACTATTTAACTTCCGTTCCCGTTGAATCCATACTAATCTAATAATTTGACACAATGATAATAAACTTCTCGTTTAATACTAGCTAACTTGAGATTAGGGGTTTCTCGAATTGAGGCCTCCTTCTCCATTCATACCCTTGGCACTTGGAGGTGCGGCTGTCTTCGCAGTTTCCATCTTGCGGTATAGGTGATTCTCTCTATTGGCGTTTTAGGGTCTGGATCTATTCTTCTGTCCCTCTTCCTCCTCTCTAGCATTTTATCTTGGTGGGCTGTTGTCATTATCCATCATTAGACCTTAGTTCTTTGAGTAAAAAAAATATTAATTCCAGAAACTTCATTTAATGTATATTGAGGCAACATTGCCTCCAGAAAATTAAATAGGCTTGGATCCGTTGTTCACACCACTACCTCTCTGAGGGATCATAGTGGACGAAGATGCAGGGCCTTTGCTAATTTAAGCCCCACTCGCGAGGAGGCTTTCCTGAGGCCCCACTCTATCCTAGCTCATAATTGGTGATAGTAAGCTCTCGGACATTTTCTCATTGAAGTGAGGGATTGCAGTCCCTGCTCCGTTTCTAATTTCATTTTTGTCTATATTTAAATATCTTTCATACTTTGATTATTGATTAGAATATTATGGTGGTGGGTGGGCCTATTCTAATTTTGGCTTTGGCTGTTGCTGCCCGCTCCTGACCCATCCGGCTTTACTTTTTGCGTCAGACTCAAATCCAACCCTGGTACCACAACATTTGGTAATATATGCGACCACATATCTATTAAAAATGAATGAGCATATTTATTTGTCTTGGAGGGTTTTGAACTAGAGAGCAGCTGAGGCATGCTGTTGTTTATAGGGTTTCCACTGGAGGGTTTACGTCTATTGTAGTAATTTTATTTGAAGCTGTCCACCTCCTTATCAGATATGTTATCATTATCCAGGTCTGAGGGCAGTTGAAAAGATGAAGTCGAACTTCAATTCAGTTTGTTTCTTTCAACACCTCCCCCTCCATTAGAACTGTCGTTCACCCTGTTAAATTAGGGTGCGAGGCTTGAAATTCAATTATACAGAAGATATATATAATAATCTTATATTAGTGGCTTGTGATTTGGTTTGGTGAAAGCGCAAGCTTGCCATTCTTTGAATTGGCTTCCATTTCTTTTGTTTTTCTTTCTTACTTAATTAAACTTTAAATATCCCCTCGATATTCTCCAATAAATTATTACTCAATCAATAATTTAAGATGATAATATTTATTTTTAACAATAGTTGAGATTATTTGTTCTCTTTGAATGTCTTATTTCTCAATAAGTGTAACAATCTTACTTTTATAATCCTCTACACTCTATAATTATTAAAACAGCTGCAGTAGTAATAATACAAACAAACAAATTACATATTTGTTTTTGCAATCTCTTAAAGTGAATAATTCTAACAAGAAATTATTTGTTAACAGGAGTAAAGTGATTGGAATAATTGCGAAATTTAAAAATCTTGAAGAGAGGAAAATTTAATTCTACAAAAATCTTTTTGATTCTAGAACTATCTCATAATTTAAGCCCCCCCCCCCAATGAAATACAGTTTTTGGAATTTTTATTATGAAATTCATATAAAGAGAAGAAGAATTGATGGTAGCAAACAATCTACATTTTATAATGTAGTTTTTCCTAAGGAGCAAATCAAGAAAGACAAAGGAGAGTAGGTTGATTATAGTTTTAATCTATTGGTTTATTTATAGTGAGATAAATGAGATTGAATTATCAAGTTCAAACTCTTACCTTAAATTTGTAGATGACCCATAAAGTATTAGTAACACAATCGTATAAAATGCCTTTGCCTCAATCTAAATTCATACTCTCCAACAGTACAACAAACTAATTAAGCTAGAAATGTTTATCTTATTTTTAAAAGTAGTACAAATTACTTTCGAAGTCTTAAGCCAGTGTAACTGGTTGCGGGGGAGGGACCTATTCGGGATTCCGAACCCGTTCATCTAAAAATGAACTAGTTTGATTAGATATCATCTTAATGCCTTAT
Organism: Tetmemena sp. SeJ-2015; assembly: GCA_027382625.1. Classification (NCBI taxonomy): domain Eukaryota; phylum Ciliophora; class Spirotrichea; order Sporadotrichida; family Oxytrichidae; genus Tetmemena; species Tetmemena sp. SeJ-2015. The sequence continues at coordinate 1,571 of JAJKFJ010014386.1, read as the reverse complement.
ACTTAACTAAAACTATAATTCGTATACTGCCTTTCTTAAGCATTAATTTCATTGGTTTGTTTTCATACTTTGCATGCCGTCGGTTGCTCAGTCAAGTGCAGCAGTGGATCTTTTGTGCGCATCACGAGTATTCAGCTGCGGTGATTAAGCAATCGTATGCAGATATACTCAAATGTGCTCATGCCGGTCGATGGTGGGAGGCATTTCTCTAATTTGAGTTCAAGTTTTGCAGTAATCACCTTCCTCTGAGATTAAAAAAAATCATCAACCATTAAATTCCAACCTTGCAGGATGAAGCAAGATAGGTACTCTGATTCATTCTTCATTGTAACTGCACTATCTATTTCACTTATTACTTAGCTTACTCTCTCTTAACATTCTCATTTGCACTTAACCTTAACTTTTCTCGCAACATTAAATCATTCACACACACCTGCATACACTCTTTATAATCTAACTTCATTTTTAAATCCTAAGTGTTAATCATTTGACATTCTCCATTTTTGTCTTTGCATAAATCTTTAGCAAAGATATATCACTCTTAATTTATCCAGATATACTTCAATCATATTTAATGAATCTTAAATCTCTCACTTATTTTTCCATCTAAATCAGATAGAATAAAGAAAGCATTATAATGCAGGGAAAAGTTATATCATTTATAGAATCTATGAGGAGCTTGAAGAAGAAGAAGATGAAGACGAGAGGCCGGAAAGCCCCGAAGCTGTAGATGAACGTAGAAACTTCAATACTTAAATTTTTTATAGTCAAAGTTAAAATATTATTTACTTAAATCCTTACATAGGATAGTAAATGATTTCTATAAACAGTACGAAAGTGCTGATTTAATGAAATTGATTATTAATTATATTCCTAAAAATTTACTTTATTTACTTTACTTTATTTACTTAAAGCCATTTGAAACAAGATTGAAGCTGAGGTAGGCAAATATGAACAAGAAAACTCAAATAAGAACTAAGCTTTATTAATTCCTTATTCAACAAAGCTCTATCAATTCTTTTAAGAATTCATTGATGAAAGTTTAAAATTTAACACATTTCAAGTAATCATTTGAGGAAGTTGGGAGAATAATTGAATATGAGTTTTAACAAGAATTTAAATAAATGAGAGTCTAAGCTGCAAGCCAATCTCCTAAGGTTAGATATATATCCTCCCTCGAGATAGTTTCTCCAGCTGACCTCTCTCTAATAATTTGGAGCTACGATCGCATTCCCTCTCTCTTCCGGCTTAATTTTACTACAAACTCTCTCTAGCCGCTCAGATTCTGTCTAGGTTTACAGAGTCGAAACTGATGTTCTTATTGGTAGCATAGATTGAGTCCTTCTTGTTGAGCCACTTGCCGTACTTGAGGTTATCGTAGGGGTAGTAACCTGTGAGTGGGTCGGGCACTACCTTGTTATCGGAGTAGCGGAAGTTGATGTAGCGCATGTCCTCCTCGTCGAAGAACATATCGGGGTAGAGGGTGTCGTAGTACCATGTGTAGTGGAGATCGTCATTTCCAAGCCAGTGCTGCTTCACCATGAACGCAAGAGTCTTGGTCATGCGATAGA
>JAJKFJ010014378.1:0-11102 GCA_027382625.1 Tetmemena sp. SeJ-2015 | reverse complement strand
CTTGTCGAGGTACTCCTTCTCCTTGGTGCTGAACTCCCCAATGTGCTTCTCCTTCGCCTCCAGCTTCTCCTTGTACTGCTTCACCTTGTTCAGGTTCCTAGTTCGCTCCTCATACAACTTACAGAAATTTTAATAAATAAATATTATAATTTATAATTTATATGGTTAACTTAATGAGGAGCTTGTCCTTCTGGTTGAACTCAGCGTGGGCGGTCTCCTGGACGGCAACCATCTGCTCATTCAGCTCCTCGATCTGGTCCTGTAGCTAGTTGACATTCTGCTCGTAGCTTGATCCCTTCTGCTCGCATATAAATATGCATTTATTTTATAAATATACTCGGTCTGGTTGATGATCTGCTGCAGCCTCTCACACCTAAAGAAATGGTAATGATGAAAATTGAAATGGTTACTTGAGTTCGAGGAGCACTATTTTCTGGTTGAGAGTGGCGATGACCTTCTCCTGATCTTTTTGCTGCCTCTGAAACTCTTCCTTCTTCTCCATGTACTTAGCCACTGATAGCGTCTTCACCCTCCCTCCCTCATAGTCCTAAGCTTTGTTATATATAGTCTGTATAAATATTTGATGAATTTTATTCTCATTACAAATATTTTTGAAAATCAACCAGCAATTCGAACTGAGTGATGAGGTTCTTACTTCCCTTCTGCTTGAGAATTACCTTACTCTTAAAAATTGGTTTCTCACTTCTCTCTGCGAGCTTGAAGCCAGTTTAGCCAGTGGCAGCTGCTCTTGCACTTGTGATGTTCAGCTTTGAATTGTTCCTCTAAGAAAGATAGTCGGGATCACAATATCATAATGATGCTAATGAATTTAATGCTATGTGATCAGGTAGGGGAGCAAAAGCGTTGAGTGTAGAATTATCTATTAGTTTAGAGAGGTTGAGGATCTTATTGGAGATCATCGTATTATCCAAAGAACATATCCATAACATAGATATCTCACATATAAGTCATGATAAGAAGAGTTGAATTGCTGCAATTGTAGGTACTACTTCTGATTCTCAAGCTGATTGATGCTTGTGAAAATAGACTTCGATTCCCTATGACTGTTGTAATTGGCATCTTTATTTGAGAATAGGGACTGCGAGTGGTTTCTGTTCTGAGAAGTTATCACCTGCTGTACGATTGCCTTCTAACTCAGGAGTGAGTTGATGTTCATCTGCTTCAAACTGCTCTCTTCTATCTGAGGTGGTGCGTTCTTAAACAAGTTCAAAGGTCCTTTCGAGAAATTATTAAAGATAGAATATATATTTATGACTGCTATTTCGGAAGCTTCTTAAGACCGAGAGTGGAGGTGGAGTTAAGTAGGGATTTAGACATCGTGGCCACTTCTGACTGGTCTTTCCTTTATTCGTTGGAGAGTAATAAGGCGTTGATGCTGTCCATGGATTACTTGGTCATCATCATGCTTTGCTTCTTGTGGGAAACTAGTCTGCGGGAATCCTCCTCGCCCTCCATCAAATGAGATAAACACCAAAGTTAATCAGTTATAGAGAAAACTATAAGATGCATGTGAAGAGGTCTTGCCAACTTAGAAACTCTGCTGCAATCTGGCTTCAGAGGCCTATCTCTTGTAGCCCAAACTTTGCTGTTCTTGCCCCACAAGTCTACTAGTTAAGTTGTTAGCGTTAGTTGAAGTGGTGGCTGAGAGGTAGTTGGATTTCAAGTCTATCATGCCACTAGTGTTTCGATTGGAGAGTGACTCTTTCTAGTAGTGGCGTGAGTTTATGACTTCAAGTTTGATGTCCTGGTACTTGTTTTGGTTGATAGACTACTCCAAGATGGAAAGTTTGGGCACCCGCTGCACCTTCTCTATATGAGGGAAGATCTGTGAGTTTGAAGTCTGGAGAGTTGGTGAAATAACCGATCGATTGTTAACCGCTGCTGCTTCTTTCATTTTAAGTCAATCTGGGATTATTTTAAAGTGAAAAATATTTACAGTGGAAATTATCACACCCTTCCCTTCACTCATCATATTGGAAATTATGTAACAATCATTCAAGGAAAGCGGATAATCAAGCGATGTCTCAGAGTTCGGGTGTCCCCCAAAGCTACACAATCTTCAAGGAGCACTCCTCATCTGAGGTGATAATCTCTCAGCCACTCTTCACTCTCAAAAGTTTCTCTCGTCAACCTGAGCAGGCACTCTTCTTCTCCCAATCTTAAATTCAAAACGAGAATGTAAGAAATAAGGCTGAGGACAAAAGCACCTACAAAATGGAGCTGCAGATGGGCTAGTCTTAATTATCCTACTCAAACGAGAGTTTAGGATAGCTCTTTGAGTTCATTCTTGAGTACCAGCAACTTAATGTGTTCAGGGATATCCAAGTGATTCAGGAGTTCTTCCACTAGTAACAGAGGAGGCAGACATCTGCTTAGCGCAGACTTGAACTCATGATGCCCTTTTACATAGTAAAGAAACTGGTTTAGAACCACCAATCTGGCCAATTAAAGTCTATTATTCATGGACAGCAAACTCAAGAATCAGCTAAGCAACAACTTAAAAGTTCTTAATTGCCTTTTCAAGCTACCAATTGGGAATAAAAGCTGCAGCACATGGATGAGAGCTTTAGGAACTTCTATTTTGATATTTCTCTGTCGATGTAGCAGGCGACCGTAGTGATGTGGACTGAATAGAATTAACAGCTTTGTAAGTTCTCTACTCCAGCTTCACTGTAAGGTTCAGCTTACAAGCATAACCATATCTAGAAAATGAGATCATAAAGTTATGAAAGTTTTAGTTAGATCATAAGAATGTAGATTTTTAATAAGTGTAACCATGATTGTGGATTTGAAGCGCTTGGATTTCAGTTCGAGGGCTGCAACTCTCTAACTATACTCTCCAGCTTTTTCAAGAACCTGTTCTCTCAAGTGGACATGATGAAGCAGCACCCAGCCATCTCAAGAGGAATAGATTTCTACGAAAACTTGCACTCACAAATGAAAGAGAAAGAGCGACTGGTCAAAGAAGCCATGTCAAAAGCGCAGGAAATGAATAGATTGGTAGAGTACAAGCAAAAAACAGCAAGCAGCAATAACCTATATAGAAATAGCTCTCAAGAGCCAAAGAATTTGCTCACTTGAAAAAGCCCTTTCCATTTCTCATTCTTTTTAGTTTCAAAGAATTAGAATGGCAAGTTGTAGAAAAAGCAAAGTAACTAGATAATCCTCCAAGACGTGTCAAATCAGCAGCAGGTGCCAGATCATTTGAATTTCTTCAACCGCAACTCAGTAAGCAAGTCAGTCCTCTCTGGAGATCATACAGTCAAGAACAGTATGACTAACCAGTTCGCGAGTGGTAAGCCTCCACAAGTGCCTCAGTTGAATCAGCAAATGGTCCAAGCTCATTTAGATTAAAAGGGGTCGAGTCATAACGACACAATAAAGATCCAACTGAGAAAGAAAGACTCAGTGGAGGATTAGAACCCAGTATATCTGCAGACTGAGGAATAGCTGGATGAAGACGATGATGACTATGGTGGCAACTCTATGCTGATAGATCTTGACAAGGACTATTTGCCAGAGGCACAGAAGACTAATCCTCAGAGTATGCTGATAGCAGTTAAATCAGCAACTAATAACGAAGCGAAGAGTTTCATGTTCAATAATCCAACAGAGAGACCAGCTCACCAAACTCAAGAGAACCTGGTCCAGAGCAACTACACCACCCTCAATCATTAGCAAGCGTAAAATATGCGCACCAATATAAATAACTAGGCTCATTAGCATCATCAGAGCTAGAGGAATTAACCTTAGAGCAACTAGTTTAGCAACTAGAACTTCGCAAATGTCACTGATCTCTCGCCTAACTTGAACATATCTTCCAACTACTCCTCTATGAATAACATCATGCACAAGATTAATGGCTAAAAAGATCAGCTCCCTCAATTCCAACCATATCCTAAAGACTCTCAGGCATCTTAAGCTTCGTATCAATAGTAGTAGCAAAATAAGTTAGCCTAGATAAATGAGTCAGGAGTTAAAACTATCAATTCTTCAGCTTCACATTAAATGAAAAATCACTAATCTTTGCAGCAAGCTATCAATAACACAGCTCACCCTAAGTCTTTGACTAGCACTTTGAGCTAATAGCCTCCTCAAAAGGCAAATATCCATTAACAAAACTTCTCTCAAACTTAGAACTAGGCGAATATGAATCTTCCATAGAGAAGCAGCATACAAAACTCATTGAGTGCAACTCCAAAGATCATGGCCAATTTCAATAACTCCGGATAAGCCTCTTCTTCTAAGCTAAATACGAATCAGCAACCAACGAGTCATCTCAATAGCCATCAATAATCTATTCATTCTACCCAGCAGCAGTAACTTCTTCATCAATAGATACAGCCTTTGATGGCATCTGCCTAAGCCAACTCAGCTCATCACAGCCGCACTTAGCAAATGAGCAACCTCCCATCAAGCAGCAGCTATAATGGATGCTTGAGTGCTACTGCCAACAGTGCCAGCAAAGAAGTAGCTCAGTCTCAATCCTACTAAAACAATTAGAATGTAAGGCCTTTCCCAGGCATGGTGGGAAAGCCTATGAAGTCCATCGCTCAAATGCCTGTAAAGCAGTCCTCAAACAGTTATATAAGTCATTTATCTCAATTTTGAAACAGTGCGTCCTCTTAATAGATAAGCGGGAATAAATTAGGTTTCGCCTAATCTCTGTCCATGAATCCTCAGCTACTGCCTAAGCTGCATTATATATTTAAATTTATATGTAAGCAGCAAAGATGACTTATAAAACGAGTTTCTTAACCCTAAAGAATTATTGATGAGGAAACAGCTAAATAAATGCAATAAATTATAGACCTATGATAGCAAACTATTTATATTGAACAACTATAGATTTTTACTTAATGTCTTTTAAATTTCAAGGATCAAGTAAAAATAAATACGACTAATGTGACTTGTACTGCCTAGAAGTTCATTAAGCTACGATTCATCATTTGATATAACTCTTTCGAGCCTCGGTTATCTCTCTCATTTGAGGAATAGTCTCTCTCCTTGTTCCTTCCAGTCCTTGAGGCTGACCCATCTCTCCTCGCCTGAGAGATTTGCCAAGAAACTTGCTCCGATGAAGACTCCATGCTTTCTTCTAGGTGGGTCAACCACGTTTATCTTAACTCTATTGAAACCTGATACATCTCCATTGAACTTCTCCTTCAAGTAGATTGATCTGAGATCCTTCTCCACTCTTGAACTGAGACCTGGGAACATAGTAGTTCCACCAGAGAGGATAACGTTTGAGACCAGGGTCTTTTACACATCCATGGGACTTTCATTTAATAGAAAGATGAAGCTATGAGGGGAAAGCATTATTGATCATCTATGGACTCGTAAATGAGTTCACTGATTCCCGGGCTTTCAACATCAATGAGCATGGGGTTAAACAAGCATTCTGCTGCCTCAAATCTCTCTCTTCCGACTGTGATATAAATTCTTTAGTGCATCATCATTTGAATGCATCATAATGATGGTGGTGTTGTCTGGGAGTTTGTATTCCTTGTCCACGACTGTGGTTTCCTGAGCAAGTTTCCTGTCTTTCTTGATGTCGTAACTCACATAGCAAAGAGCCTCTTTCATCTCTCTCACTGTTTCGAAATCAGCACTGCTGTTGAAGGCATACCCTCTGAACAGCATCAGCTTTATGAGGTAGTCAGTCACATGGCGACCTGCTACGTTCAAACGCTTTATCTAGTCAGTCAAGGGGAATCCCTCATACACTGGGATACAGTGAGCTAATAAAACCCAAGTCCATTATAAATAAGTCTTATTAATTAATAGTTAAGGAATTAAGCACCCCTAACGGGCATATAATACTTAATCGATTTAAAGTAATTCACAGGCGTAACTCCTTGATCAGTTGTGCCACGTCACCGCGAAAGCCCATCGTCAGTTAATTAGTGATGACGCACTACCTCCCTTTATAGAGATGGAGGAGGATCTCTATAAAAAAATAAGTCTTATAATGAGTGAGACACTCCATCACCTGCATCGAACACGAGACCTGAAGTATGTCCCTCAGCCATCAAAGATAGAAGAGCCTGGATTTCGAAGATTACTCCGCCAAAGCCGAACTTCTCAAAGAGAATCTGCGCCATCTTTGCTCTGTTCTTCTTGGGGTTAAGAGCAGCCTCTGTGATAAGGATTTTGTGGCCACTGAGATCCTTTGGGAGACCCATCTTAGTATGGAAGGTGTAGCCCCAGAGTGCTTCCAAGTCTTCCCATGATTCTACGATTCCCTCCTTGATAATTGCTATGAATCGACTTACAATTATGAAGTGTATGTAATGATTGGGTAGGTGATTTCTAGGAAGCTTCTGAGTGGGTTGGCTTCATCTCCCAACATGAGTGGCTTGAGCTCGATCTCTCCAATCTTCTGACTGGCTCTGAGCAGAGGCCTTCCCGCAATTGAAGGAATAGTGAAGCGAGGGAAGTTCTCTCCTCCATATCCCATCTTCAATAATACGAATTTATTATACTCCTTAAATAGAATGTATGTATGTTTGATTATTCTTGAGGAAACCAGAGCCATTATCGCAGATGACTTTATTTAAAGATCCTTGCATTTTTATCAAATTAGATATATATTTATAATTAATTAGCTTTTATAATCACTCTCTATCAAAACTTATTTCCTTAAACTTACTGACTGCAATTATCAATTAGTTTATCTGTTTAAGTTTTGAAGTGACTGGTTGATTATTATAAATGTAAAATTTGTTACATAGGATAATAACTGATTTTCTAATTCAGTACGATAAGTGCTGTTTTAAGAAATTGATTATTAATTATATTCCTAAAATTTTACTTTACTTTACTTTACTTTACTATAAATGTAAAATTTGAGGTAAATAATTAAACTTAGTAATGGTTAAAACCAGCTGCAGAGGCTGAGACCATAACTCTAAAATACTACTACACACTAATACACCAAGTCCACTTATAAATTGCTGAGCTTGCAAAGGAGAGCCTTTAGCTTTGACAGGCTGACCATGCACTATGTAACTTACATCTATTTTAAATGTCATATCTATTCTAGACTCAAAGAAAAGCCATGAAGCTGTGGATCAAGGAGTACAATTCATCATCATTATAATCATATGTAATTGCTTTTACAATGAGAGACAAGCTCATTTGGCAAAGCCACTTGCGACTCGGTTCTTACTCTTCTTTACTACAAAGAAGCGACGCATCTTCTACATAGTCATGCTCTCCACACTTTACTACTACTGGCCCCGACTCTCCAACTGGCTCAAAAACAGAAAGCAAAGAGTCATCAACAATCTAATGAATCTTTCTATATGCTTATGATTGTGAACAAATACAAGCGTAGATGGCTGCTGAAGTATAACCCAACTGCAGTCACGTACATACTACCAGATCAATTTAACTACAAGCCTGAAAAACTGAGCTAGGAGTCGGTTGATAAACTTGGGCCTATCTTCCTAGAGGCAGAGAAGAAACTCGAGAATGGGTTCTCAAGACAACTCATTATCAACATCCTCACAAGTCTAACTATAATTATCCGTATTGTATTAATTTTTTACAAGTGTAAGCAATAATCAAGATCTTTATTAATCTGTTTGTCTATAGCTGAATGAGTTGGATGAGAAGTAGGCGAAGGAATTCTTGGCTGCCTCAGGCTATCGCACAACCCGTAAGCGAATCTTGTGTTCTTGCAACTGGCGAGAGTTCCTGCAGCTTCTTGAGAGCAAAGTGCGCATTGTAAATGAATAGACTGGAGAGACCAACGAGAGAGAGCTCATTGATGGATTTGTGAAAGAGTTCAATGAAGAAATTGAAGATGTAAGTGAAATTAAAATGCAAGGAGTAGAATGTTCAATTTCTTTTGCATAGTTCCAAGAGAGGGTGGAGAAGCTGCTGATGCTCATGGAGAAACAAAACATTGGCTCGTAAGATGATGAACTAAACAGAGAGCAGAAGAAATAGTACGAGACTACAAAGAAGCTTACTAAGGAAGAGGAATTACTGGCTAAATAGACAAACAGTGAAGCTGCTAAATGAATTGATGTTAATTAAAAGCAGTGATAGTATTTTAACTAATTAAATCTTTATTCTATTATCGTTTTCAGATCTCTAAGATAGTATAGAATTATCTATCTTGCTTATTGGTGGAGGCCAGTTTTTGCGCATAGATGTTAAGGATCGCCTCCTGCTCATTCCGAGTAACTTGCTATTATTTTTTCATTCTAATTGGCTTATTTTATTATAAATAATTTTAATTGCACTTTGGCATTCATCCACACTCTATTAATAATATTGATGTTGATATTATGATGTGGTATTTAAAATTAGGAAAATGTTTTGCGTAATTTTATATAGAGAACCACTATCAAAATCTAGTCAAACTGCTAGTAAAGCAATTTAAATTGAGTTGTAACCTCCGAATGAAGAAGCCCAAATTATTGAGTTAATATTCTTAAAACTTAAGTAAGTGAAGAGGGTTTAGTTTCGCACTAATTTATCTTCATACTCACTTTCTTAGGTGGTGCTTAAATCTCACATATGCTTCATTGTAGATTGTCCATACAAATATAATCATTATTTTACAAAGAAATGAGGTTAATCCATCTATCCTGTTTATAGTGATGAGCATAGTCATGAGAGCCTAGGTCTTGCTTATGCTCCTCGTTAAATCCATAGACTGTCTTATAAGTAGATGCCGATGGATGCTTGTCAAACTTCAGCTTGTCGAATAGCTCTTGCAAGTGATCCCGACGGCTACTGTTCGCGAACATGCGTGTGCTCGAGGTGGCTGCTGTTATAGGACGCTGAGTTTAAGCAGCAGTTTGCGGATGGCTGATAGTTTTTATCTACTCTTAGGGCTTAGCTATAAGGTTGGCTTTGCTCTGGACTTGGCTTAGACTCTAAAGGTGCTTTGCAGAATCAGGTCTGGCTTGCTTCTGAGCAGTTTGATTCTAACTATGATGATTGTGAGTTTACTACAGGCCTGTGGTAGGTCTCTAAGTTGAGTATTGTTGAGTAGGCTTGTCTCTTGTAGTTCTCAGGTTCATTGCAGATGTAGCTCTATCTTGCTTACAAAAATATGAACAGAGAGTCAATGGGCTTTTTAAGCCTAACTTTTTAAAAAATTTTTAAAAGAAATAAGGACTTATAAGAGTTTATAATTCAAGAAGGAGGCTAGTGCAAGAGTGTCTGAATATAGGCTGCAACGATGGGATCCAATTCATTCCTATAGATCTTCTTGATTTCATCAGTCAACTCTGCCACCACTTGCAGTCTCATATCCCTCCTATTTGAAACTAGATTCACTAGTCCCTTGGCTGCAATCCTCATAGCCTCATTCTATTGCAGAGTTTGGAAACTTACATTGGTCTTTCTAATGTGGTCTAAGAACAACTCCATTCCTTTATGAGAGAATATCTGAGGCCGAAGGTAATCTCGCAGAGCTAAATTCGCCAAAATTTGAAGTGCACTCAGTCTCAAATCATCAGAGTACTTCTAATGGTTCTTAGTCATATCAATTATGTGTGGGATGAAATTTTCAAACTCAGCGTCTATAGCTCTAAGGTATTCCTGATTCACCTTTGTTTCCTCCTTATTTTCAGAGAGCGTAACTAGAGCCTTCATTCCTAGCTCTTGGATATTTGGAAGACTGGTTTGAGTTAGAGCGAAGAGAGACTTCACATCGAAATTCCTCTTTCCATTTTGAACTACCTTGGAGATGAGGTTTGATACCACTGGCTAGAAACGAGGATTATGCTTAGGGTAGGCTTGAATAAGTTTGGAGAGGCCATTTCTTCTAATCAAGTCCATGGCTCTAGCTTCTGTCATAGTATCTGCCATCTTCTGCAAAATCTTAAACTGAGCCTGCTGAATTTCAAAAGGAAAGTTGTAGTATTCAATCAGAGAAAAGGCTGAGAGTAAGAGATCTGTCGAACTCATTATTCTCCTGATTACATCATCTATCATAGGCTCTAGAGATTAAAGGGCAAAAGCTTGAATCTCTTTTGAGTTTTCAGGTGTTAGCATTTGGCAATAATCACTTATCAGAGAGTCATTAAGTGGTACTTGGATTTTATCAGACAAGTTTTGATGCTTATTAAAGACTCCCGGGTCTTGTAAATTACTTCTCGCTTGGAGTTAGTCTACAGGTCTGTTGAAAAGATCATTCGAAGGAGGTCTTCTCTATGATACTTCAACATTGGTTTCGTAATCAATTTGCTTATTGAATTAAACATGTGGATTCCCTGGATCATAATTTTGATAAGGCACGTTTATTCTCTGCCTCTCACGAGATTAAACGATTCTGTCTGTGTAGGGCTTGTTTAAGCTTTGTGGTTATCTTGAAAAAGAGTTATCAACAGCTCTTTGATTATAAGCAGTATCAAGTTCGTAGGACTAAGAAGTACCTCCCATTTTATGTTCCTCTGAATAAGGATTAGAGGCATTTTATCTCATACCTCTAGCTATAGCTCTTTCTTAGCTAGGAGAAGGAGGCCTCACCATAGAGTGAGAGGGCTTTGAGATAGCAGTTACGATCGATATAATCTTAGTCTTGACAAAGGCATTCATGCTTGGTCTCTTAGACATATTCAGAAGTCGGGCGGTTACAGGCATCCCCTTAAAAGCAGCCCAAAATCCACTAGAGTGAATTAGGATCTCTATCAACTCTACTACAGAGCCTAAGATGAAACTGTCTTATTCAACATACTCTGTGATCCAAAGCTATACCATCAGAAGTATCAAGTCTAGTAGATTCCTATTGATGGGTTCATCGAAGATTCTCACGTTTTGAAAGTCAATGGACCGAGATAAGATCAAGCAGATGTTATGAATAACTTGCTTGTTTGGGTTAAAGCCTAAGGGAATAATAAGCTCAAGCAACTAAACAGTGTTAGGATATTCTTGAATCTGACTCATCGCTATCTTTGAGACTATCGTAGTTTATAGATTCTGGAGCATAATATTGAAAAAATGGCATTGATTTCGTGAATTTCTTATCAAATACAGTTTGCTACTCAGTCTGTTGCTAAAGAGAGGTTTAGATTCCAATTATAATTGCTTTAATTACTTATCCAGTTTAGTAGCTG
>JAJKFJ010014374.1:0-11106 GCA_027382625.1 Tetmemena sp. SeJ-2015 | reverse complement strand
TCCGTGCTCTGAATACCTTTGCTCTCTCCTTCATTAAGTAGATGCCAGTGCCAGGTTTCTCTACACAGTTAAACTCTAAAACTTACTAGAGAAGTAGGGATACTTCTGAAGCTGCTCAAACCATTCGCCGCTGATAACTATTCCTTGCTTCTTTGGGTCGTTCTCCTCTACTTAGAATCTCTTCCTGTGTGCTCTTTAATGAGGATAAATGCTAGAATGTGATATAAAATAAAGTGATTCGGCAAATATAATAATTCTTAATCTAATTATTAAGGCATATTAAATAGCCATTAACATTAAAAGAATAAAGCCCATCTTGAGCTTGTAGACGAATCCATCCTCATACCATCCTCTATTAATAACCTAGTCCTGCTTCTTATAATGTTTTTAAAATTTCTGTGACACTCTACTTTACTTTGCTTATTCATTATTCTGATATCATCCGACTGAAGTCACAAGCACGGCATGGTATTTAGAGATCGCTTATAAGTTTTATAGTTGTTTAGTTGCAATAGATAATATTTCTCCATAGTTTTGTAGGAAAGGAGGGCTGCCAGGAGACCGCTCACCTTCAAAAATCTCCTATTGAGCAGTTGCAACTACCTCTCTAAGATTTTAAGGCACTAAATTCAAACCCACTTTTATTCAAATTGATGGGCGATTAAATAGATCGCTTCTAGGGTGATTGAGTAAGGGTCTTGAGTAATGATAAGAGGATCTCATTACTCCACTCCTCGGTGATTTTTTTACCACTCCATGTCCAAGATTTTAATTTTCTAATTTAATCATATAATAATGGTTAGCAGATTTATAAATATGTATTAAAATGCGGAGAGCCCAGTGGTATTTGAACAAGGTAATAAGAAAAAATTATGAGCAACGGTGGAGGAATTTAAATATAATATCTTTATTGTTAAATCATTTAATTACTGCTGGTTGCATGTAAGATGGGAATTATTGATTTTATAATTAAAAATATGTATTTAAATTTATATGAATGTCTCTGTTTTCAATTATCAGCAACTTAGACCCAGATACTTCTTCTTCAGAGTATAATAAATTATCTTTAAAAAATTTTTATAAGGCAGAGTATTGCAAAAACCTTAATCTAAATTGTAATATGAAATAAAACTCTATTATAATACATAATAAAGAAGGAGATTACATGGTAAAGGTGCGGTGAATATTAAAACCAGCGGCTGAAAGTTGCCATACTTGTGTTAAAATGTTATATAAATGAGCAACTAAGCGTTCTTAAAATTAAAATACGTTCTTTCATTAAATTATTCTTTTTTATTTTTCTCATACTCATACAATTAAGATAAAAATAAAGGACAAGCGATATTTATTTTAAGCAAATAAAGAAAAATTTTATTATATTTTATATTCAACTGACTTGTCTATTATGACGCCTCATATGGATAGCCAAATACATAGATGGTAGTATGCAGAATTACTTAGAAATTTAGCCTTTCATCACTGCTAAAGATCAGAATCAGTATAAAAAATTAAACTTTAAAATTAATTGTTTTGTATTTTGAAATATAACCATGGGTATTGATTTTCTTACGGGTTCTCTAGATTTAATTAAAATACGCAAGGGTTCTTTCAATCTTCAAATGAATATGAATTTTGCAATTTAATTAAAAATAATAAATGAAGAGTTATTTGATGCGGAAAATTTGATGTGATAAAAGTAGCTAGATATGTTGCTTTAAGCCAGTGTTTTTATTTAGTATGAGTATTTTAATATTAACATTATGATTGCACATCATTAACAGAGATATTGATACTAAATACTAGGAGCCAAGAAAATTAGCAAAGATATCAATATATTTGTTTGCTCATACTAAGAAGTTCCAAGGATGAAATTTACTTAGAATTTAATGCTTTATCGAATTGTTAGAAATGTAACAAAAAGAATTTCACCGTTTAATATAATGAATTCTAAGTTTTTTAAGCAAATAATTTATAATTATTTTTAGTAATATTTAATTCTAGGCTATATTAAGAATTTAAAATTTCAAATAATCCTGTGTAATAGCGTAGCAACCATATTTGTTTTGGCTTGTCAAAGAGATTGATGGATATACTATAATTCGACCCTAATTAAATTGTTTAGTTGCAAGAGGCAATTAAATCCTATTCTCCATTTCGACTTTCATGTATTCGTGCAAATTAGAAAAGTGAAACTATTAATTTAATGATCTTTTAATATAAATTTATTTAAGGGCTTTATTTTTCAATAATGGCAATTAAATTGGTAAATACTTTTTTTAGTATATTATTATGAACTTTTTAAATTGGTTGAGTAAATGGCATGTGACATTTGTACATTTGAGCCTTTTTCGCAATAAAATATATCACCCACACGGCTCTGGTAACTCATTCATATCTTTAACTAAAAACATCTGAATAAATTAACTACTCTCAAGCAAGCGCTTCCAATTTTAATGAATACAGTGATAGATAGGATTAAAGTTCCTTTTTCATATGACTCAGATTTATTTTCAAATAGAAATTATATTTAACAGAGGCGCTGACACTGGTATGGAACAGACTATTGATTTTATTATTAAAATAAAAATTATTGAGGATTTTAATAAATATATAAATCATATATTGAGACCGCCAGAGAGGTAAGATACGATTAATCTACAATCATTAATTTCTGAGATATAATTAATGCTTCACTCAAGTTTTTATAATAATTAGTCAATTTATGTAGAACCAGCAATATAAAATTATTTAAATATATTGAAAAATAAAATTAATTATTCTTAAATTAAATATTGTATTTTTAATTTTAATTATAATATTTTTTCTTTAAAAATAGTAATTTATTTTTGCAAAATGAAATCCATGATGAGTTTCCTAAACAGCAATAAAATAGATGAAGTATTTTATATAAAATACAATAGAACTAATGTAAGCAAAATTTATATTGAAATAATTGATATTATTATAGCAAGACGACAACTCACCCAGACACCAGCAGTAGCCACAGCCTCCTCTCTAGGACCAGTAGCACCAAGGCCAACTCTAAGGGCAACATTAAGGACAGCAACAGGCTCTCATCCTTGCCTAGAACATCCTTCCTAATCCTCCAGCTTAGGTTGGTCCTCTGGTCAATGTATTTGGACATGGAAACATGGTTCACAACGGCAATGGCCATATCTACCAAGCCAATGGAGCGAATAATTATACAAATGTAAATATAATAATTAATTTATATATAAATCAGTAATGATATAGCTTCTCTCCTTTTTCTCTAAGAGTGTAATCTCAAAGAGATCATTAACTTATAAAATCTGTCACCCTTATCAAAAACAGATTATTGACTATTAATTGTTATTAGAATTTATTTAGCATTATCTCCTTTAAAGATTTAAAATTCAAAAATAAATTTGCCAAACCTAAAATCTCTTTGATGACTTCATCTCAATTTTTTATTCAAAATCTCTAAAAATAAAGCAGAAATCTTTAGATTACAAAAAGATATTACATTTATGCAAAAATAAGACCTAAACTTTTATATTAAATAAAAAGCATACTTATTTGAACATTTATTAAAGAATTCTTATTTTAAATTATTAAATATATTTAAGAAGCTGCTGCTCTATCACTTGATGCATGATTAAGCTATCGATACAGAGGATTTAATAGTGAGTAGTTGTAAGAGAGTGGAAGAAGACAAAGTTATGTGCGAGATAAGGTAGAGTGAATATTTAGGAAAAGTATTTAAGCTTAACTTAATGACTTAAGTCACTTTTGCTTATCTAGGAAGAAGGGATTCAGGTTCCTTTCTCTCTTCTGTTGGGCCAGATGGACCTAGCTTCCTCATCTTCGAACCTGCTCCCGCATCTATGTGCATCTCGTCGTCCCTAAGTTTCTATAAATAACTCTCATATTGTTTTATAGTTTTTTGCAAAATATGATAAAAACTACTCTTATATATTTATTCTTTTATCTTAGAAAATAAATGATTATTGTGGCTGCTCTCTGATGATTAATTCTCTTTTTTCTAATATTCTTAGTTTTCTTGATTCCTTATTAAATGAATTTTTAAGTAATTTTATGCTTGATAGCTTCATAAATTGAATTAAGAATGGTATTTTGTAAATATATTTTCAGTTTTGACATTGTGTTATTATGGAATCGTCAATCTTATGCTGTAAAATAAGGTTAAAAGCTTCAGAAGAGTTGATTTCCTTGACCTAGAGATTATTTGAAGTCCAAGCTATATAGCAGACAATTTAATGAAATCATGTTTAATTTAAACTTTAAACAATTATTCTAGTATATTTTCAATACTTATTTCATTTAAATAATTTAAGGACATAAAAATTATATTTTTATGAAAATTAAAGAGAAAATGAAAGATGCAATATCTATATATCAATCTATAATTTCTTTTTAAGCGAAAAGTGCTAATGATTAATCTTATTTTTTTCTCTTAATGAAGCTCACAAAATAATTTATATTTAATAAAATAAAATAGCCAGAATAATTAAATTCTTTAATTTTATTATTCCATTCGTTATTTCATAGTCTTAAATTTCATTTTAATGCCTTCTATATTAAAGTTATTTAAAAATATAAAAATCATATTCTTGGAATATTATTATATGTAAAAAAAAGATCATGAGATTTATTAAATCTTAAAAATGGTTTACAAATACCTTAGCTTTATTGCATTCTTTAGAGACTTAATGCTCTTGGAAATTACTTTACAGAATCGATAAAAAAACAAAAGCAAAGTAGGTAAATATTTTCTTAATTTTATTATTTCGAAGTTCATTTGTTATTAATTAGAGCAGGAAGAGCAATTTATTTCGGAAACTAAGTATGACCCAGATTTTAATATGAGAACAGTCATGAGTTCAATGAACTACATTGAATTTAACACTATCAAACTCACATTATTGAACTTGGGCGAGTACGACTATTCTAAAGCCAGATCAACTCTAAGAGAAATTATTCTCAATAAATAAATTTAATTAATTAAATGTTAATTTTATTTATTAAGATATTTTAAATCTACAATTTAAGGTATTTATTAGACTAAGCTTTTCTTAAAGAAGAAAATTGCGATATTATAATTATTCAGAATAAAGAAATTTAGAAAAGCTACAAAAACCAGAAATTAATGACAAATATAAGCTAGGTTAATTGATTTAGAGAAGCTTCGATTAGCTTGATATTTCTATTTTTACTAATACTTTAAATCTAGCTTTTAAATTTTAAATTTTCTGTTTCCTTATTTTATATTTGCTTAACTGAATTGATTTCAATTGGCTTAATTATTATAATTATTTTTGTTACTTTTATCCACTATGTTAAAATAATTAATAGCTTCGATAGGACATATTTCTCCTCTATAATTAAAATATATTTATAAACAAGTGATAATAATTAAATAGCTATCAAAAGTTTTAAATTTCCGAATTTTAAATATTTTGAAAGATTTATTTTTATCTGGAATGCCAAAAATGTAGAATAACATACAAGTTCTTTAATAAACAAGCAAACATATTTAAATCTTTAAGTTTTTTAAATGATTACCAAAGTAATTATTGTCAAATTTCAAACCTTAATAGAGTTATATTTACGGAGTATATAATCAGTGATAGTTTATTCAATCTTGAATTGGTTTTGTTTTTGAAAACATATTTTTAATATAAAATCCAAAATTTCTAAATGAATATAAATTAATTTAATTTTAAATAACAGAGGCAACATTTTAAGAAAATATTTCTTAAAATAACTTACTAAATTAATTAGTTTATAGTTTAAGATATGTTTATATTTTAGGAATATAATTAATTTTGATGAGAGAAGGTGGGAAAATACAAAGGGTAATAAATTGAGAGCATTAAAATTGTTGGAATTAGCTTTAAAATGTATTCTTCGACGAAGAGAGCAACGGCTTCGAAGTTAACAATGAAAGGCTATGCGAGAGAGTTTGGGGTGGTCAAAATGGATATTTGAAAAGAAAAATTTACTTAAATGGAAAAGTGATTGACATCAATTAGAGGTTACAAAGTAAGGACATGAGAGTAGTATCTTATTCTTTATGAAATCATTTATTTAAGTAGGCAGGATAACTATTCCAAAGAGACTCCAATTTAATGGAGTTATCAAAAGCAAAGGAGCTATTGAAGGTTAGGGCACACTCGCACTTTTCTCTAACTCAGAAGTTAAAAGTTTCCTCTTGAAAATTTACAATTTAATATTTGTATATTACTTTTAATATGACAGTACTTCATTGTTTTTAAAAGTCTGACTTTTATAATACATTAATTTGCTAGGAAAAACATTAGCTCTAATTAAGAAAAATATAAAAATTCTGAAATCATTAAATCGGTTTAAATCTCATTAATTCGAGGAAATAAAGTCATCTTATTTATTTTAGTTTATATGAAGAAGTCCATAGAGGGACTTTTCAATTTATAATATAATGATAAATAAATATATAAAAAATTAGAATAAATGATTTACTAAATATGATAAATATTTTTTTTGAAAAGAGAATGGAAAAATGAAAGTTTTAAGCCCTCAGCGCAAGTGGATAGATATATCAGAATGGAGAAAGGAACATCCTTTTATATTCACAAATTATTCTCCCTTCTAAATCTTAAAAATTCTTGATTCATATTGGAGAGATGATTGACAGAATACCTTTTCCAGGAAAGGATAAGTACAGACATGGTGTAGGCTAATAATTTTACACAGATGGTGGCTTTTACTCTGGGAAATTCAAATACGATTACTTGAAAGGGCTAGGATAGTACTTCTCTCCTAAATCAACTGTATATATTGGGAGTAGGCGCGGTCTGAATTACGTCAGCTAATGGAATTCTATAACTTGGAAATCAGGAATAGTTTTAATTGATCTTAAATTTGAATAGCATACAAAGGAGAAATTAAGGTGAGGCAACCACATGGCCAAGGATAATTGAAACTGTTCTCTGGATAAGTTTATGAAGGTGTATGGAAATATGGATACCTAAGACGAGAGTCGGAGTTGAATTAGAAGGTTTTCGTAGATAAATTTGAGAACATATACATAGGCGAAATGTACGAGCTCTGTAGACACGGGTGGGGAACATACTACGATGCCCAGTGCCTATTCTCCTGGGAGGGAAAATGGTGGAATAACTTCCCTTAAGGAGCGGGAACCTACAGATCAGGTAATGGCCTAGTTGAGGAAAACGTGCTTTTGGATTAGATAAGTTTTCAGTGGTCTAAGATAATGGTGCTCAGAGATTATAATATATAAGGTGACTAACAAGAAGTAGACTCTTATTCACCAAGCGAGACAAGCGAAAGAGACTTGCACAAATTAAATATGCCTGATGATGATGATGATGAAGATAGTGAAGAAGACTCAGATAATGAGGATGACCCCAGAGGACCTTGGTCATAATGCTTTGACAAGGAGTAGTCCTATAAAAATATCAAGAAAATATAACAATAAGAAATTGAAGAATCAAAGAGGCAAAGAGAGGAGGAAGAGAAGGAAGAAAGGGAAAGATTAGAGCGAGAGGCATTAGAAGATATTCCAGATCCAATCTAGTTGCAAAGAGATAATTCCTCCTTCTATTAAGCCTCTTTGTTTGAGGAGGAGATTTTGACTATAGTTTCTTTTTAATATTTTGCATTGGGATAGTGAGACTGATACAGAGCTCTAATGATATTTTATCAGAAATTTAGAAATTCCAAAATTAATTATCAAACAAAAATTATCATGGGGAAAATTATTCTTTCCTAAATATTCTTACGAATTATTAAAAATTTTAATTCCGACCCAAAACCCCTTTATATAATAAGATAATTAGAATAAGCTGTGTAAATTAATTTATTTATCATGCTAAATTTAAACAAGCAAAATAAAATCTTCTAAAAAGGTGATGTCTCTCTCATATTCTCTGAAAAATTTATACCAGTTTCCTCAACCTCAGATAACTGTGTGCTATGTTTCATAGGTTGCTATTACTTTGCTTTTACTAATCTTATATTCAAAAGAAAGAAAAGAAATCTTCTTAAAATTGCTTTAATATGTCTTTTAAATTAAAGACTTCAATTTTATTAAGTAATTATTGTAAAAGATGGATTAAGCTAGAATTAGGGATAACTAATTAATAAGATAGAAGACAATTGTCGGATTTAGTAGGAAATCGGTTTTAATTGATCGCGTTTAGGACTATTTAATAAGATTAGCCTAGAACTTTATAATTAATTATTGCTGCAGTTTCAACTTCATTTACTTATTTTATATAATATGATTTGAAGGATAATAAAGCCTCTAGGTATTACTTTGATCACAAGATAACGTCATCATTCATTAAACAAATGAGAACCTTCACTACCCTCTTCACTGTTGCCGCAGTCATTATGGCACAAGTCCAGTCCATCTATAAAAAAGTAATTCCCTTTATATAAATGAAAAACTGGGAATCTTCTTGGGAATCGACCTTGCTGCCCGCCCTGAGCTAGCTAACACCATCCAAGAGATGAGCGTGGGAGACATGATCTCCATCAAGCTCTCTGAGAACCCAACCATCGGCTTCTCATGGATCCTTGCCAACAGACCTGAAAACCCTACCCTCAGGTACGCCAAGAAGCAATACTTTTCTTATTTTAGATTGTATACTTCCCTAAGTATTAAGATGAGGTCTACGGTGCTGGAGGTGATGCCTAATCAAAACTTCATTTATAATAAAGAGTAGACTAAATGAAGTTAGTTTACTACGACTTCCAGGCCATGAAGCACGGAAACGACACCCTTGACTTCATCTACTGCCAATTCTGGCAAATGCAAGAGTACTTCGACGAGAGCGGCCACTTCAACTGGAAACTCGCCATGGAAGATAATCTTCCCATCAGACACATCGCCGTTAAGTTCAACGTCACCGGAAACGATTCCGACGCCAACGATTCAGTCCCAGTTGTTAGTTAAAATTATAAGTTAAATATGTTACTATAAAAATAAAATTAAAAGGAGACTAGATAAGTGTGAGCTTGCTAACAAAATATAAATTTTATGGGATGAATACGAAAACAAAAATGTCATTCATAAAGAAAGTGAAATTAAATAACCCCGAAGCTCTTATTATATTTATTGGCTTAGCTTAAATCTGATTATTTTTACTATCTTATTTATCATGATTACGCTATTGTAGTTTTATAGTTATTTTTCATGATCTGCGGTTAGAAGTGATTACCATCTCAGTTAATATCTGTTCTCTTTATACTCATAAATTTATACTTCTATCATATTCCCGTGCTCAAGCCTTTTCAGGTTCGATGAGTGATTATATTATATTAGCTTGATTTATATAAGGAGGAAGGTTTGCTCTTATCAATTTATTACTGTATTCCGCAATTATATTTGAATTTATGAATTGCAGAAATTTGAACCCAATTACTATTGTTTGAAACTCTTACCACCTTGTCGGAAACTATACTTAAATATTTTACTCAAGATACTTAATCATATTTTAGCCATATTTAAAGTCAAAGAAATAGCCTTTAGTTTTATAAATCTATATATTCTTAAAAGTTAGAGGAGTTAAGACTGAGATGCCAAAATATTTTATTCTGATAGCCAGAGCATCATTTTGATTTATGTTTCATATAACTAGAGGAGTGTGAACAGATTTAACTTTTTTCAAAGCAATAATCCTTCTTTCTTAAATTATTAATTTATTTAAATCAAATTAAAGTCTATTAATTTAGTTTCCTGGGCTACTGAATATCCAACTACTTTGAATGAGAGATCATTCTTTGAGTACTCTTTACAAGAGTCTCCTGCTACATAATTAAGATACTTCCATAAGCTACCTCATTGAATAGAGAAAAGCTAAGCTTGCTAGTTCATGAGGGCTTATAGTTGTTTAAAACACGTTTGCTGTATATATTTGCCCTTAGAGTTTGAACATTTTATAAGATAAGGAGTGCTATGTTCCTTGACAATAATAAGTTATATATGCCTTCGAGCTACATTAATTCTTAAAACTTAAATCCACATTCTCTCTCAACGTTTCGCTCTTTTGAAAATCCAAACACAGAGATCCCTCATTCTCAAATTTTGTTAGTAAAAGCATAAATTGTTCTAAAGTGAGCAAAAGTAAATGCTAAGTAGGATAACTCCAAGTTAGGATGGAACACGTCAATCAGAGTGTGACGTATTGATTGTATATATGTTGTACTGATATTGGGAGTATCTTGTTTCTTTTTTTATTGATTAAAGGTATATTTAATAGAGGGACTTTTATTATTAATCTCACACTTCGACTCCTCATTTATCATACAGCCTAATTCCTCCATATATTCTCATTAAATTATATTTGTTTATATTTATGATAAATTGTTAAGGCAAGATTTATGTTTTATTCAGGAAACTTTAAAATTAATTTTCCATCCAAATTTGAATAATTGAAGATAATTAATACATCAACCAATAAATGAATGAAAAGAGAGATGGATCAATGAACACACAAATTTATCCAAATTAGCAAATATCTGCTTCTAAAGCATAAACAGAAAAGTAATAAGAGTAGAAGAGTCAAAACAGAAAAAAGGAAGCGACTAAAAAGTTGAAATCTAACTTTGGAGAGGAGATATTGCTTAATCAGTAAATGCAAGCAAAGCAAATCATTAAAAATAGTTCAATAGCAAACTTACCCATCAACGAAAAATTCAGACAGTCTATCAAAGATCTTAACAGATCCTAAATTCTTTAACCCTAAGTAAAAGAAGACTGGAAGCAAGAAGAAGCCGATTTTATACAAACGTATAAACCTAAAGTTCAGTGTAATATTGCAATTTGAATTGGAATATATATTTATGGACAACAAGGAATTCAAATTAAGTTTTGAAGACAAATAATTATTGAAGGAGAGGCTAGGTGTATTAATCTGCTCAAAGTAAAAGAAGTTCTAGGAAATTAAAAAATAAGTTTCTATTTTAAAAATATTTAACCTGAATTTATAAATGTATGGGGACTTGGATTTGCTAGGGTTTCCCACTGCAACAAAGAATAGTATCCGGCGAGCTCTAGCTAAAAATAAATACACCACGAGCAAAGAAACACCTCTATCT
>JAJKFJ010014370.1:0-11107 GCA_027382625.1 Tetmemena sp. SeJ-2015 | reverse complement strand
TAGAAGTTCTGGGACTTAGTATTCAAGACTGAGATCCAGTATTGAGTCAACTTTCTAGAGTGGGTATGAGTCAATAGAAGAATCACCCACTCCTACTGAAGCTTGAAATATAGAAAAGTCAACCCAATCATTTGAGGAGTTGTCACTAAATATATTTAACCACAAACTTATTAACCAACACCCTGCACAAAGTCAAACACTTATCTAACTTCAAAATATACTTTCATCAACACTCAACTTTATCCTGCTCTGGTGCTTAAAATTTACTATTGAAATGTTAAGATGATTAAAATTGAAAATTAAATCCTCTTTAGGGTATTCTATTGAATTATAGTTAATGAATTTTCTAATTTATTGGCCAGCAGTTAGGATACTGGACACATTTTATTTAGCTATAAAAATTTACTAAGAGCTTTATTAGGTTGTATTTCAATCATCTTCATTGAAATTTTCATCCTTCTCTTCCTCATCAGGCACTTACTTATCTACCTTTTTCTTTATGGCTGTGATGATATCAGCCATGTGCTCAACCTTAGTGAATATAACATCTATGTGCTCTTTCATGTCATCTAATCTTAGGATAACAGGGTCTCTGCTTTTTTCCTCTTGATTGTTTTCCAAGTCAGTGACTTACACCAAGTATTTGCCCTAAGCAGCGTAGCTTCGCTTGAATGAATTTGGGATCAAGTGCTAATTTTCAGCCAAAAGGCATGCCTGCTCCTAGTAACTTGCTTGGGTTATAAAATACGCTTTGTTAATGTGAAATACAAGCAATATGATTAAGGGTAGAGTTGTCAATTACACGCTCGTAGGTATCTCCAATGATGGAAATCAGCAAGTTAAGCATGACTATCATATTGAACAGCATGTGCAGAGTCCACAGAATCCACATCAAAGGAAAATCATTAGTAAACATGACATATAAAAAGAAGGAGTGGCTACTTAACCAAAGGCGGAAGTATCGAAGTCTCCGAGGATACCTCTGTAAGTGTATGCGATAGCAAAGAAGAAGAGATCTTTGTACTCGTAATATATCTAATTTCCATTTTCATCTGTGGTGGGAGGGTCAGCAGGGCTGTGCTGAATAAACTAGTTCTCTGGTGAATTGGAAAGCGAAAGTCTCAGCATCGCATCTCCAAACGCAGTTAGAGTGATGAGTAACACTAACAAGAAGATACCCATGTCACTCACCACCTCCACTATCAGACGAATTAGATAACCAGTGTTCTTGAAAATTCTCATGAAATAGAGTAAACTTAAGCAAAATTTAAAGATAGTCAGAAAGATCATAAAAGAGTTTAGCTTGATCCACATGAATAAAGTAGTGATGCTGTAAACACATCTGAGCATAGTTTCGTTGATATCTTTTCCTGCGAAGTCAGTCAAAGTTATGATAGTGGTAAAGACAACACCAATAGGTCCAATCAAATCGATGTAATTCCAGACTACTATAAGAATATAGATACGTTTAAGTTCAATTACTGAAGACTGAGATGATATACTCGACTCCTTCTCTGACCAGTTACCTCAACTCGTTAATGATGAAGTAAGCACTAAAGACTAGGAGGCAGATGCTCACTGCTAAGTTTGCTTTCTTATATCCCTCAGTTTCATCTCTGTGTTCGTAGATTGCGTTAGCATGAATTACAAAGAGGGCATGATAGATACAGAAAGGTAAGAACAGGAAAGCGAATCAGTATATGCACTTATATCTCTACTCTCTTATGATATTATTTGAAAGCGAGGATGAAATTTCTGCACAGAGGATAGTTGAAGTCTATAAGGTTCTATATAGCTCTAGAGGCAAAGAAGTCGAGATTGTCAGTTATTGCCAACTAGTCGAAGAAGCTCTAAAAATCTGGATCTAAGTAATGGTAAATGCCTGGTAAGTCCAAGAACTCGCACTTAATTCTTGTCTCCATCTTATCCTTGTCCATGACTGTTCTATAGAAATCTTCCTCTCTAAACCACAGTTCAGTAGTGACCAAGCCTGTCATGTCCTCACGTAGACCTCCCTTATTGAACTTCTTCAACTGATCAGTTTGAATGAAGCGACTCTCGATATATTCAATATACTGGGGAAGTTGCTGTTTAACAAACAGCCCTAGTTAATCTTTGATGCATCTTGAATGGTGGTCACAGTCGTAGAGCTTTAAGTACATAAGAATGATATCAATAGACTTGAAGTCTTGCTTATCAACGCATCTGTGAATGGGTGACTCTCCAAGGAAGTTAGGAAGGAAAGGCACGTGATAGCGAATAGTATTATCTGGATGCGCCTCGTCAAAAATCCTGATAAGCTCCTTCTCTTGACTAGTGAGCATGTGCAGGACTTCTTATAATAAAAGAGAGATGATAAGTGACTGTGTTTCCTCCAGGGAGTATATTGTAAAGCAGTGCTTGGATCACTGAATAAATAGTTAACTTATTTAACTATCTGGATTTGAATCTTCTAGATCTTTGACCTTTAGTTACTTCTTCTGAATTTGCTCAATGATGCTCCAGTGAAGGAAAGTGAAACTATGCTCAAAATGATATTGAGAAGCAGAGTCAACAGTAAATTCAATTGTCACTTTTTAAGAAGATTTATTCAAATTTAAAGTGAGTGATCATTGATGAGTAGAAGTCTGTGAAAGATTTCTTCTTATGGAGATAGAAGTCAGACTTGTATTCCTAGTATTTTCTCTTCAGTCTGTTGAGCACATCTCCGTAGTCCAATTTCTCTCGCTCATAGTAGTACATGTAACCTCTTTATAATAAGTTCAAATCCATATACTGTGAAATATCTAAGAAGGTTTTAGTTCTTGAACTCAAAATTTTTGCCCTCTGGACTATCTTCTTTGACATTGATGTCATTAAAGAGTGGTCTGACGTTATAACCTACTTCCACGCAGCCCTTGTCAATATCTATCATTTTCTCTACTCCTTCCTCACTAACGATAAGTAGAATGGCCGAGTCTATGAACTTGACTCTGTTGAGTATCTCTTTAATATCATCGTCAGTCTTCTTCTTTGATAAGGAGAGAATATCCTTTGGGATGAGCTAACTCTCATCTGTTATCGCGTTCTTCACTACAAATTAATTGTTCTTGCGATCGAGTTTCAAATATTTTGTGAAGCAAGGCGAAAAGAAGGTGAGTGTATACAATTTAATTTGACTAAGGTGAAGAAGCTACTGATAAAGTTATTTCCTGTCTCAAATTCATCTGGATAGTCGGTAATCTGACGAATATAAGTAAGTAGGCAATATTTTTAAGAATGAGCTCGAAATAGACTTCTTTATTGTTGAGACCGGGATACTTGTGGATGGTATAGATAAAGGTCCTGTAGTTGACAATTTTGAGTATGAGTCGATCACGCTTGTCGTTCAGATACACTGAGATGCCCTGCATAAACAAGGGGAAGGTGAACTCCATAACCACATTAAAACCCAAATTTATATGATCATATTTCAATTTAAAATTTAAATGATAAAGTCATCAAGCATAATAATTTATTGCGAAATAAAATTAAAAAGTTTAACTATAAATTCAGAAAAGTAAATCAAATCATTGTTATAAAAATTCTTTAGACACAAAAATTATTATATATTTCATTCAAAATATCAGCTTAAAAGTATTAAAAACTTTAGCTAACATATTTTCATAGATTGAACTAATAATGTTAATTTTTATCTTCAATATTTTATAGCTTTTAAAATTTAAAGTAAGAATATTATTTAGATTTGATTAATTTCTGCTTCGTTCTTGATCTCAATAATCTTCCATCTGCTTCTAAATTTATCTATATAAAATTATTTTATTTCTATATTAATCTGCGATAATAATGATCAGAACGCTTCATATAGGAGGCTTGCTTTTCAGCATATGTCATAAGCTGCCAAGCATCAAAGAATTGCTCATCCTTCATAGTTTCCTCATTTTGATACTTTATACTTTTAATTTAGATATAATTTAAAACTAGTAGTAGATGGCCAAATTTTCATGTTTCTAGTGCTGATAGTAGCCTTTTAGACTTTCCATCACATCTTCCTTGTTGTGCGTGCAAATATGCTTTCCAGTCACCACATTCCAAGTTGTTATTGCTTTAAAAGATTCTAATCATTTCATTAAAGCGAATTAATTTTCAGGAATAGCTTTCCATCAGTTGAGAAAGTGGTAAACCTGTCTGTGTGTCGCTTGAAGAGCAAGTAGGAGTCGTTTTCATTTGCACCTAATAGCTTATTCACGTTCTAGTGCAAGTAGGGAGATAGAATAATTTGATTCATGCACTTCAGGAATCCCATGCGCCCGCACTGTCTTGAATGCTCCAAGACGTGAGTCTATCCGAAGTCAAAACAAATTAATTTTTTAATAGGGAGAATTTTCATGAATATAATAGGGATTAAAGTCCAAGTTCTTGAGGAGAATAGGATTTGCTTTTTTCTTTTTCATGGTGCTCTCTAGATCTAAGAGTCTCAAGCCAGTCTGAATATTTACAATATCGTCCTTCATGAGTATGTAGGTAACATGTCTGTTGAAGTACTAAACGGCCATAGACTTCAGCAAAATTTCTTCAGGCTGCTTCACTCCCTTCTCGAAAAACAGAATGAAGAGTTTATCAATTAAGGAACAATTAAATAATGAATAATAAGGTTGATATTAGATTAATCACTGGTGAAGAGGAAGAGATGGTGCTTGATGTCGTAAGATACCACTGAGTGCAAATCCCCTGGGATGTTTAAGTCTTTAATCACCTTCACCTTCTTCAAAGTGTCGCTGTTGTAGTAGGGATCTCTAACTGATTGATATATTGACACGTTGTACTATTCTTGAAAAAGACTTTAAAACAGAAGGAATTTGATTTTAATGATGTTAATAGAAGAATTAAATTTTAATAGAAAAGCTTTTCGTCATTTTAGAAAAAATATCTCTAAAAAATGAGGAAAGTATCTTAACTTTGTGAGTTCGATGGCTTTTAATATTTTTATTATCGAAAGTTGATTTATAAGTTCTCATTCTTAAAAGTTATTATCTCTGCCTTTTTTAATGAGTGTATAGTTGTTGACTAGGATGTAGCGAATATCTTAGTCAATGAGTTCCTAGTTACTAGTTTGGATGGGGAGGAGATTTCTATCATAGAAGGTGTATTCATTCTTTGCGATGTTTTCTTAACGCAATTCACCGCCTTTGAAGCGCCAAAACTGATGAGTTCCGCTTTATTTAAATATTCATTACTTATAATTACAAGTATTTGTTTACCTCATAGCGATTGTGTAGCTGTTCTCACAGTCCAAGTCTTAGTTTATAAAAACTCTATCGCCCTCTAAAGTTATAATACTATAACAATATTTATAATATTTACTAGCTTTAAAGTGAGATTAGGATCTGTGAATGGCTCATTAGAATAATATTAATTTCATCATTATTAAAGGCTCTTGTCTAGTGATGTCACTCAACACATCATAGAAGAAGTCATTGTTACTAGTCAGGGCATCAACAGATATCCAGCTATCACTAAAATTATATCAATTATGATATTATAGTATAAGAATTGTTTAGATTTAGTATACTATGGGGAGACTTAAATTATTTATTAGTTTTAGACTTTCTGCTGAAAAGACCTTGAATTAAATAAAAGATATTCAGACCAAATATAATATAATAAATTACTTTTCTTGAACTTCTCGCCCTGGAAAGTAAACCTCAGAAATAAAATTCATGGAAATCAAAATATTATTGTTGAGTTTAAAGGTGGTTAATCCATCTTGAGGTTTCGACTGAGTAAATTGAGATGAAATTGTTGTGCGAAACTGCCACAAACGTGGCTAAATCTGTATTTTATGATAAAAATAAAATGTGTCGTCATAGGTAGCAATAATCTTGAAGCCAGTGTAAACTTTAGGGAAATAATTTTAATTACATATAAATATGTTGGCAAGTTTAGAGTTTGCAGAATTGCATGATGGTCTTGAGGAAAGGCTGGTCGAAATAGATCTCCTCATCTGTTGTAGGTTAGCTCATGGAAAAAGATATATTGGATCTCCCGAGATGCTTGAAGTTAGAACATTTAGTGTCAAAAGGGTGAAATTATTTTATGAAGTAGGATAAGCTTCCATCAAAATTTTTGAAGTAGAAGGAATAATAAGATCTTTATATATTAATTAAAAGGCACCTATGCTCATAGCCACATCTGCAAGTTTCACTATTAAATAGATTAAACATCTCTCATTTGATTTGGGTTGGTCGAATGGATGTGAATAATCTGATAAGAATTAACTCATTCTGGTCGCTGCAGACAATGTCCAAAGGATCTAAATTTATAATTTTAAAATTCCACAATTTATAATAAAATTGGATTTTGACAAATTAGACTTACCATCAGGGGAATCCCTTCTAGCCATGTTCCAATACATGTCAATACCTCCTGATTAGCGCAGAGAAACGCAAAAGTTGAATCCCTAATACATATTCACATATATCAATTCATCATACTCATTTGATAATAAAAGACGTTGCAAACTTTCTTGATGGGGTCTGGGCCGTTGAGGGGCCTAGGATTGACAATTCTATATTACTCCCATTTGTAATTCAAGGGACCCTCGCTCTCGATGTCATATGCGTACAGCATGTTGAAGTCAAATCAATCATATGATAATGATCATTTTGGATTGTCAAGTTGGTTGTCAGGGGTTTCGAATGCGACTATCAAACAGTCATCTTCGTTTGAGAAAGCATTCAGAAGCATTCCGTGCATTTAAATATTAATAAAATGTGCATGGGGCAACCTGGCTTGATGACTCTGATTTTGTCCTTGGGAACTTAGTAAGGGGAAGTTGCGTACGAGTCGAAGTTTAGTTCCAAAGGTGCAAAGCGCAGCTCAGACCTCGTCAATGCAAATATCTTGTTGTTCTTCACCATCATTGAAAAGAATACACATGATAATTAAATCATGTGCTAAACTAAGCAATCTTAGAGAGATAAGAGTGAATTAAACTGTAGCTAGAAATTAAAGCTAAAATGAGAATTCATATGTCTAGTTTACCATCGGGTTCTAGGCCAATGCCCTTGATAAGCATCTTGTTGTTCTCCTTCTGATATAAATTGAGAATGTGTAAGCAGTCGTCGTTTTCTCCTTCCTTGTCCTACTGATAGACGAGGTAGTAGTCACACTGAGCCCAACTCTTAATAGGGTCTATAGCATCATGAATATCAAGTAGTAAGTAGAGATAATACTAGCAGAGTGTAAAGAAATTCTCAGTTAAGTAAAATTCAAAGGATTGATCAAGATGGAGGCAAATATTAAAATAAATTCAACTAATTCAGCATTTATTTTGACTCATAATTAATTTCTACTCTGTTGGAAGAAGAATATATCTATATTCTAAATCAAGATAAATATAAAAACTCTACTCAATCAAAAGGGGATTAAAAAACATTTATTTATGTATTTAAAAAGTATTTTTAAATGCATTTGTAATAAAATTTGTCAATATGAAAATGCTATTGATTGCTCTCTGATATATAGTAATTATCTATTTTGAGCTGCAAGCTCTTTCTGCCATCACAAAGTATACTAAAATATTTGCAAACCATATTCTTATCTGCATAAAATTAGTTTTATTATAATCTAGTTTAAGAGTTCATTAAATTAATAAATTTTGCAAATAAAGTAAAATCTTAAAAATTGAGCAGCTTATTTTTAATTATAAGTAATTTAGGGAGTTGAGATAACTCAACACCATGGATGTGGAATTGGAATATCAGAGTAGCATTGCGTTTAGGCAACTTACTTTTAAATGAGTACTCCATGATTTTTTTCTTATCCTTAATGTCCCAGATCTGCAGCAAGTACTTATTCCCGTTGTACTTTTCAAGCAGTTCCTTTGGGTGTATCTTCAAAAGAATGGGACATCTGATCCACTCGTCATTCACATAAGGTGTTCCCACCACTCAAACAAATATCATAAGCAACCTTTCATTCTTAATTGAATTCTACTTACTGTGTAGATGTCTGTATAAGGATTTAGGGAGCAGTTATAAATAAGGTATTTGCTTGTGAGATATTATGAAAGGGTCAATTACCATTTAGTTCTACTGTGCACGATATCTCTTTGAAAAACTCTTCAGGAGTGCATTTCAGATCTTCTGGGTCCAAACACTTCTGAGAGAAGAAGTCCGGGTTTTCGTTTTAAATAACCTCACTACAAATATAAAGGAAGTCTTAATTTATTTGAGTAAGTTTTTGATTCCAATCTTCCTGAAGTTGAGTTTCTCCAGTCTGACTTTGTGGTGAATGGCATTTTTCAACTTATCTTCTAATTCGTTGTGCAACATCTTTGTGTGTCAGCTGTTTCTAATCTACAATCTATCGCTTAATTTGTGTGATCGCTAACTTACTTTAAGGTATATTAAAAAAAATATAACTTTTCATAATCAAATCTAAATTGTTATCTCCTTGCTATTATTTATTATTTTTGGTAGTATGAGTGAATAAATTTAAAATTATAGAGGCAATTAAAAAGTGAGTTAGGCAAGGCCTATTTAAATTTAATTGATCTAATGAGAAGGCTCCAAAGAGGTTGAAACTGCCAAACTTATTCACACTTAAGATAAAAAGAAGGAGTTTCTGACGAATACAAATATTGTTCTAAGCAAAAGGAATCACACTTTTATCTCAGAAATAACTCACTTCCCAAATTAAGAACACACTCTATCATAGAATTATATCTGCAAAAATTATTGGAAAATTTTAAGTTTTATGAAGGAAAGAGATTTGATTAAGATGTAATTGAAGAGGTGTAGGGTTTTAATTATTATAAAATTAATGAGCTAGAATTCCCAAGATAAACTAAATAGACCCTCCAGTCTAAGGTCAAGGCTCTCCCAGAATAATCTCTCTCAGCTTTCACTCGCTTCAAGCCTCCCTGCATCGAATAACGGCCAAGGAAATGCTCTACCCTCCGAGCTAAAAGTGTAAGTGACCTATTTTGTAATTTATAAGTGTGCATTAAACACCATAATAGAGATATCATTTAAATTGATCAATCAAATGAATTATTTGATGATGAGATCTGCCTTATTTAAATAAATGCAGGCAAATATTATTATAATGACCTAATTTTGAAATAGCGAGGGTCGATTTTCTCTCAGGAGCTCTAAAACTCACTCTAGAAATCCCTCCACTTCAAAAATTGAAGCTCAATCGAAAAATAGCGCAGCAAACCTATTCAAAGCTCAGTCCATGAAAGTCTCTCCCACAAGGGAAAAATCCGAGGAAAAGGGGTTGAAGGAAGTTGATCAACAACCTTCTATAAAGTCAGAGTAAAAAAGCCAAGCTATTAGCGAAAACAATAAAGCCAACAATGTATATTTACTTCATAAGTAATTCTAATTACTTCTTAGGACAATTAGGATCCGCCTCTTTAAGATGCTGAAATGAAGTAATAAATTCAATTTCTTATATTTTTAATGAGCAATATAGTCATTAGGAATGAAGTAGATTTAAACGATAAAGGAGAGGTTACTTTTAATGGCAAGACTCGACTTTAGATTGTTGACTATAGATACAAGGGTAAGGATTTTTAATAAAGTTTCATTAAAATTCTAGAGTTAAATCTATATCAAATGGTTTGTGGGCCCAGAAAACTGTAGAGTGAGGATCTTGACGAAGAAATTGACCTCGAAAGTTTTCTTGAAATCTACTATAATTCATTATACATATTGAAATTTTAAATCAAGGAGAGCCTTCACTGCCCAATTTGCTTTGATATTCTTAAGGATCCTTTGAATGTGAAGAAATGCTTGCACAAGTTTTGCGCTCATTGTATAGAGAACTACAATAGATAACAGTAAGTTCCTCAATTATAGGGGTAATTAATTTTTTTAGCAAAAAGCAGTGTCCTTCATGCAGAGTTCCAGTGGGCTCAAGAAGAGTACTCATTTTGTATTAAAGCAATTTTAAATACTTTTAATTACTCAGATCAGATAACAGACTTGCTTTCATCATAAAATCCTTAAATTTCGATATGCTTGTATTCTGCACTAAAATTATTACACTTAGTCTATTTAGAATGAAGAGATGGCAAGATTTGAAGTAATTCCCAAGATTCATGACTTCTCCAATTTCAAGCAAAGCTATCAAGAAGTCCAAAAAGTACAAAGGCAGAAGGCCTATGAAGCAGATTAAATAGAAGCAAACTAGAAAAAGCCCAAGGGAGTTAGATCATGCAGAAAGAATGCCGAGGAAACTAAAGGATAGGGCAAGCACGGGAGAGCAAGCAGACTCAGAGATGATTTGGATTCAGATTCTAGTGGCTTAGAAATTGATCTACAAGATCAATTGAAATGCTTTCATTTTTGACAAGAGGTGGCTAGAGAATTAGAGGCTGCGACTGCTGGTTCAGGAAATATTCTCACTACCACTCTGTCGGATATTCCTCAATCTAGCTCTGCAAACTAGATTACTTCTATGATCCCACCTGCAGGTATAAATCCAATTTTCACAACCACTTTTCATAAGAACAACATGAAAAAGGCATCAGCTACACCTGATAGCTCCAATTCTAAAGGGGCTAATGATTCAGAAAGCCAAGTTGGAGTCGCCACCACCACCAAGAGATAAAGTTTATCTAATACCATCGAAGGAAAGACGAAAAAATAATCTCAGGCCGAGGAGAGTAAGGAATCGAAGAGCTTGGATGAATTAGGTAGTAGTGAATCAAATGGGGTCAAAAGAGAGAGAAGGGGCAAGAAGAGTAAAAGCAAGGGATTAAAGGGAAAGAAAAAGAAGAAGAAGCTAAGTTCAAGTATGGGCAGTGGAAGCAGTTTTGCACTTGCTTCCTACAAAAACAAGAAGATAACCAACAAAAATACTTCAAACAAGAATATCAAATAGGAATCGACGGTTTTAGTGAGGTCTAATTCCAAATCTCAAAATCAAGCAGCTAATGCAAAGAAAACTCTTGACATTTCCAAGAAAACTGAGAGTGCCCTATCTCTCGCAAAAATTGTGAACGAGTAAGAATAAAACTAAGTGGTTCTAAAGAAGAGAGGCAGAAAACCAAACGCCTAAAAGGCATTAGAGAAGGTAGCGATAGAGGCATAATAAATTCAAAATAAATAGTCAA